>JAQGAU010002685.1:0-14853 GCA_034698045.1 Paramacrobiotus richtersi
AATGTATACGGGGATTCCACGATCATTTGCACCATTGTCTGAATCGACCCACAGTGTTGACTTTGCTGTCTCCTACATGTACAATATGAATTTATTGTAGAATCGCTCGCTGTCGACCAATGCACAGGAAAAATGAATGCGTATGCTGTAGTGCTGTACATGTGTCGCTCCAAGCGATGTCCAAAAGCCGTGTCAGTTCTTAAGAACTACTGCTACAGTAATTCAGCCAAATGTTACAGCGTTGAGTCACTGACGTTAAGCTCTAGTTCAATTTTTTTGGCGACATCAGAATACAGTATGGCACTAAGCACGTAAGTTGTAGCGCCAACATACGGTCAAGGATATGCGCAGCCAGTTAGGCAGGAAAAATAATTTATTTTATTTGTAGTTTATTTTATACCATTTTAAATTTCGATTTTTTTATTTTTATTAAATTTTTATGATTATTCGTTGTTGTATTGTACTACTGTGTTGCTTTGATTTAGTTGTACTTGGTTCAAGTTCCACCTTAGTACAGATTCCTCACTGTACTGTATATCTGTACTATTACTTGTGCTCACCGACCCATCTGAATTTTGTGAATGAGTCGGGCGCTTTAAGATAAGGCGTCGGACATAGAATGCTCAACAGCAGATACTTGCAATTGGGCCACATGGTAACAACGAAAATGAATAATAATCATGAGCAGATTACATCGCTACACAATAGCAATATCACAGTGCATGTGAATCTTTATTTACAAAGATTCATAATTCTGCACTGTGTTAAAATGACTTACTACTGCACTGCTATTGTAAACCGCGACATGCTCTGGGCGAATCTGAAAACAAATTCGTAAGCGTAAATGTCGTTTCCACGATCTATGCGCACGAAATGAAATACCCCTGAAAATGAAATGCCAAATGACTGCTAAAAGCAGCTACTTGTCTAAATGTAAAACTGCCAAGTTCTAAACTGAATTAATTATAAATAAAGATTACATGAAAAGCATAAAATATATTATTTGTCTGAAATTAGAACTGCCGAAGTTAAGACAGCTAATTACAGATAAAATTGCTCTCGTAATAAATGAAAAATGTTTCAGTTCACAGTAGCTCGAGGCGAGTAACCAAGATTTGAAAACAATTTGCTAAAGCATTTGCTTGCCCGCTGTGTTCATGAACATAATACGGCACTGTTCATTGTGGACAACTGTCCAACACGTATTGAAGCGATATTCTGCATGTTGTCGTAAGTATTGTCACCACAATACCGGCCGCACATATGCGAGCTTTACACTAATCCCTGTTATCGTTATAATAGCCAACACATCAATAAGAAGTGTCCAAAATCCATTTGTGCGCGCGTCCGGCTGTTGCACAATAGTGACGAAAAGTTTCAACACGTTCTATGAACTATGTGAGCGCGTAAGAACTTATGCGCTAATTAAGTACTTACACACAATTGAAAGTCCACATGAGCATTTGTTTCGTTGTTGCTTAAATTAATTTTAGTGATAATAAATACAGAAATAATAATATAGAGTAAGATTGATAAAATATTTGCCTGTTTGTACACGTTACTATGGTACAGAACGTTTTTTCCCACCATGTTGACCTATTTGTTTAATTTTTATAATTGCCGTGATTCTGGTATCGCTAGCATCATGATAAATGAAATATTACCACTTGAGCATCGAAAAGCGCAATACAGCGCTAAAGTCACTGGAAACGAGTAACGAAAGCTGACGACACTCACAGTAAAGCGATTAATTTTAGAATGAAGGTTCTGATGTTTTGATACCAGATGTCGGTTACCTTATTCAGTGTTTTTTGACTTTTAACGTTAATTACGACCTCACCGAGGCACAGACAGCAAGAAAAGTATTTAAACACTCAGCATGCAACAAATGTTCGTTCACGTTTTTAAATGGAAAACGAAACCATTGGTCCTGATTTCCTGATTTAAAAACATCGCTTTCCGTTAATTTTGAAAGGTGACATTGCGTTGTATGGGTATCCGTTAGTTACTATTCTATGTTTCTAAGATAAAGCAGCCATTTAAAAGCATGCGAAAAGTTTGACACTGTGACCTCTACTAGGTCCATTTGTCACAATAATGTTCGAGAAAACAATCTCGCAAAAACTGTGATGACGGGAAATCGTGCCTTGCGGCACATGCAGTGCTGCTGTGCATTCATCCTGAACAGCCCTTAGCAACACTGAATTTCCGAAAATGTGCCATTGTGCTTCGAATAAAGTAATACACAACTTGCGGTAACCAACTCTAGGAACACGAACATCGACACGAACAAACTTATATCGTGTCGTATCGTGTCCCATTGGTTGCTGAACCGTGTTCCTGCTTTTGCCACTGTTGTTTGTCGCTGGGCGTTAACAAATGTACCTAGCGCGCATACATGCAGTACCCCCACATCGTCAGTGGAGGATACAGAAACCCTGCTGACCAAAAACAGTCTCAGAATTCGCTCTTCGGGTACTTACACATATATTTAGCTACGTACCGAGCGCGGTGCATGGACTGGCGGCTTAGTTGCGCGGTGATTACTCGGTCAGAAGAAAAGTTTCGTTACCAGTTTTGTAGGCAGTTTCAATCTCTATAGCAGTCATGAATGCCACCTGGCGTGCATGCAAATTTCGTACTTTTCTCCAGTTTTAATTATATGTACCAAAGGAAATTGTTCACGGACTAAAAAACGCAAAAATAATCGTAATTAAATGAAGAATGTTTGTCCACAAACTTACATGCTTTATCTGAACACGCGATACCATTTTCAGTGGTACTCCGAGTCCTCTTTTTGCGCAAATAATTTAGTCTACCTTAGAATGTTCACGGCAAAATACATAGAGTTCCTTGAATCTTTGCTGGGCAGAAAACGGCGGCATAATTTCAGCTTATCTATTGTATTTGCTACGAATAAATCCTACAAGGCGCCCAGTAATTTTGCCGAGCGAGGCATATCTACAATGCGCGAAACCTGTTCTTTTAATAATGGCTTGCTGACACTTCTATATGTCGACATACATATAAGAATTTTTGAAATATATATGAAAAGTGTGAGCACCCAGCGACAGATTCGTTTTCTCAAATATGTATGTGTAATGTGAGCAGGGAACATACATCGCACATATTCGAATATGTCAAAATATGTTGCGTGTATTTTGGGAGTTTCCCTTTTGAAACTTTTCGGCATAGTATTCTGTAGTTACGTACTTACTTAAGCACTCGAATAGTAATATCTGTGCACTGACGTACGTGCGTATTTACGCGCTTACGCTCACGTTTTGATTTACGTACAGTATCACTTCGAACTTTTGCAAAACTATCCTTTGTACGTACGTGCACTGGTACTCGGAACTGAGAAAAACATACTGTCCGAGAACACTTGCGTTTTATAAACTAGCAATATAATTAGCATGCAAGTTTCCGCGTGAAACCCCCCAACCCCCCGGGGGGCCACTACCAAATCAGGGAAGGTAAAAAAAAAACCACCACCGATGAAATATTATCGAAGTATTACGAAATTAAAGGATAATGACAGGTGCTTTGTACGGTTGCTATGTCAAAATCGACTCCGCTATATGGCTGCGCATAGCCATCTCGCCAACATATCAGCCAACCCTACGGATTAGTGTATATGGTTGGCTGCGTAGGCCCCGAGATCAGCAGCCGGGAAGTCAGCAGCCGGGAAGTGTTAACCAATAAATGTTAGCAACCATATTGTTTAATCAATTCGGGAAAAATAGGTGGTATATAATTACTACGGCAGCCACCGGTATTTTCCGCCTCCCGGATGCGCAAAGTGGTGGCACTTTGCGCTTTGCAGGGAAACGATGCATCTAAATCAGAGGTTAACTGTCATGTGAATGCTAAGTTCTAGAATCCGCACCAAAAGGTGAAAAGGGATCAACCATGACAATAAACTGCGATATCGGGCAGAATAAACATTTTTATTACTTAGCCGTCCTGTGGTCCAAAGATGGATTTCGCAAACTTTAAACACAGCTTCGATACACCTTCTAGAACGCAAGGCCAGTACAAGCACTGATAGACATACAAGATATTAAATAAGTAAGCAGCACGCTGGCCTTTCCCACGCTGCCAAACGTTAACAACTGATCTGACTGGGATAAGAAGCCAGATCCTGTATGTCGTAATCTGTGATTCCTTTCGTTTCTTGAACCTTCCATTTTCCTTGTGTCTTCTTAATTCTCGGCCAGTATTCGCGCCAGCCGCATGTCAGAACGATCCAGAAATCTTGACCATCCGTCGCAGTTCCATTGACAAAACGGAGCCAGTTCTGCAGCTCTTTAAATCCACAGCACGAACACTCACTGTCCCTTCCACAAAATGCGTTATTATGAAAAAACAGTTTCGTGTAATTGGAGGGAAAGCTATCGAGTGTCTCGAAGACTTCTTTTGGAATAGAGCTTAAATTGTTATTGTTCAGTTCGAGGTCACCCAAGTTCCTCAGCGAAAATCTCGGCGAGCTGCGGTAGATGGTGTGCATTCCCGGCTTTTGGGCGGATAGCCAGATGGTTTTCTGAAAGACAAAGACTGTATAAAACATCAGAATTTACAAAATTCCGTATAACATGTGAAGCATTTCTGTTATGCGGCTGCACGGATACATAGTTGCCTGAACTGAATATTGTATTATTGTATTATTTTGTATTGTATTGTATTGTATTATTTTATGATGATTAAAATAAAATTAAATTATAACGATATTTAACAGAACAAAGCACTTAGCAGTTTTTGTACAATCCAGCTGTGAAACCGGTGCAAATTTGCTGAGTAAAATAGGGATTAAACTTGGCATTGATGTTGCATTACTAAACCAAATTCCGTTTTGTTTTGCAAAAAGTGAAGAAACTACTTTTAACTGACGGCCTACAAGTGATTGTGCCACTGGTTGCAAGACTCCCCAATCAAATGACTGGATGCGATTGTTATCCAGAGAGAGCCATTGGAGTACCGGACGATTCGGAGATAGTGACTGGAAAGTGTCTGGGGCAATTTCAGCAATACCGTTAAAAGACAGATGTAACTTCTCCAGGGCACTAAATCCTTTGAAATACTCCGCATCCAGACTGCCGATCCGGGACCAATAAATGCCCAGCTCGGTAAGATATTGTTTTGCATTCTCGAGCAATGCATTCACGGAGAATCGCACGCCTCCCTCTCCTTCGAATCCATAGAATCTAATTTTTGTTAAATGCGGCCGTACGGGAAAAGGTTGAGCGACTGCTTTCAGGACGTTACAGAAAGCAACAAAACCGCACCTCCTTGGAGATTCTGCCGGAATAGCCAGTTCTAGCTCGCTAGCATTGTATGGAATCTTTTCCGCATCGAAATTTGTGGGAATTTCCAAATAGCTTTTATCACAACGAAATGTCTGATTGTTGTCTTGACTGAACTCGCACGGTAGACCCACAGTCGACAACGATGCGTAATTAAAAATAGCTGGTGCAAAAAGTATTAAGAGAAAGTCGGTTGACATTTTTGTCTGGTAAACTGATAAATGGTTGAATTTTACCATAATGTAGACGTAACTGTCTGCGCGTTTAATTGTGCCCTACTGTCGCAAATTTATCTAGGCAGAAATTATTACATAGTGTGTGTGATCCAGGCACCGTGGAAATGTTCCGTGGCTATCAAGATAGCTCGCACGCCCCCAGCGTCTGCTACAGACTTTGCCCTCTTCGAAAAACTTGGTACAGACCCTGATTTTGACAAAGAATCACCAAGTGCGGTGGATATAAATTTAGTACAATTAATGTGTATACTGTACAGTCAGCTGATATGATCACTTTCGTCGTGATGGTAGTTTTCTAGAGGTTAAGGTCCTGTTGTCAGATCCATCGATGCCGATTAGTAGTTTTTGTAGTTACCGTAGTGGAACAAATCCGTGTGCAATATTAACGTTACTGAATGCACAAGTTAATATGTGCTGTACTGTATGAGCCGGTGTGTTGTTGAATGGACATTGGTCAGCGCTAACGCTGTGGCGGACTACCTCAACATTAAAGTAGTAAGCAATCGCGTTTGACAACTATATCGCGATCACACTTCTTATCCCCAGCTGCGGATTCCAGCACTTTATTACTAATCATTAAAAGATGATTGCTGTCGCTCGTAACCAGTGACAGCCCCTGATAGATAGCTGACTGACGTTGTAGAGTTTCAGTCCTGAGCATGTAAACCTTATTAAGGGATATTCTTGTCGAAAGCAGGGAAAGCCTCGGCGTGCTCTTCTGATATCGAACGCGTTTACATGCGGTGTGAAGGTCAACATTTGTTATTCGTAATCCTACGCTGCGGGGAGATAAGGCAGTTTCGGTGCCGCTGCTCCGAGGCTCTTTGTCTTTGCGAGACTGCGACCACTGGTACAGTAACCTTTTTATATCGTCATTTAGGGAATATTTCGAACCCCTAGCATATGCAGTTGAAATAGGTTTGTTATACCCTTGGTGGGAACATAAGATACAGCAGCAGAAGTGAGCATACAGCGAGTAGACTTGAAGCACAATACACTACGCACATTCAACCTTTCACTTCTTATCTGACTGCAAGCCAAATGGAAATCATGGTACACTGTATAGACAGGACAACACTAAATACAGATAGGTAAATGCAGCTTCTGTAAGAGTAATCGACAATCCTTTACTTCTCATTTCTCATCTCCTTTCGCAACGCTTCCACCAGCTCCGTCAGTTGTCGGACCTTTTGCTGAAGTTTGTCCACCTGATCCAGGTCCTGGCCCGCCGATCGGGTAATCCGCACACCGAGGCGACTGGGTCCTACTGGAGGACTGAACGGCAGATTGTCCGTTTCACTACCCACACGGATTCCCACACCGGAAACGGTACGAGTGTCGTGTCGACCCGTGTAACAATCTGCAAACATACGGACCGCGTTTATTTTGATGTTCAAACCGTTCGGTTTCCGGTCTGATTTCCGACCTCGTACTGTCCATATGCGAAAGCAGTTCACAGACGATAATCGCAATCAGTGATTTTTGTCTTAGTACCTTCACAGCATTCCTTCCACTGGTCGAGGTCGATGGCTGGGATATTCTCGCACCATGCATAGCCACCCGGCTGGGCGCTAGCCATGAAGAAAATATCCCGCTGCACACGATCTACCGTGTCCGTGTTGTCACAGAGGATACGGGACAGGGAACCTTTGCGAATTTCGGCTAATTGCTCCGATGAGAATATACCGCTCTTCTCGTACCAAAACCTGCAGTTTGAACTGTAGAGTAACCGCATTGCATTGTACATTAATACTGGACGCTTATAAAGAATACGTGTTCGTTAGACTACACTCGTCGGCTACGAACTGTAGGATTCGTCGGAAAGTGCTGAACAGTTAACAGGTGGAAACCTTTTACTCAATTATCATATTTAAAAAATTAGGAAAAATACTCATTCAGAGGAGTGGCTGCACAATATAAGGCCACCAATGAAAATCAACTGGCTAACTCCGACAGCACCAGAGCCCTGAGAATTCATGAAAAGACCCACCTATCACCATCGCGCAGTCGTTTAAACTGATCCACCAACAGACACATGAACGTCGCTCCAATCTTGGCTCCCGGCAACGGCCGTTCTGACATGGCCCCCGCGAACAAATCCACGGTATCCACACTCTCGTACACTTCCTCCAGCCGTCGCAACTGATCCGGATCCATCTCCGCTCGCAATCCCCTAAAAGCAGCGGAATAGGTTTTAATTTTCAAAAAGCAAACAGTTTAAAGAAATAGTGGCATAAGCGCTAAACAGCGAAAAGGAGCTGCTTATGTAACTGATTATTAGCCTGTTTTAAACACCCTATCAAAGTATTAAAATACAATGTTTACGACATTAACCTGATTCAAAGTATAGAAAATTTAATTTAGCATGTCTAATGAGCTTGCTGTGTGTTTTTGGTTCGGCTGTATTAATAAAATTAGCATTTCGGTATACGTAGTTAGTTGTCAGGATAAGCTCATGGGCTCAAATTCCGCTAATTCAGCTACACCTTTCGACTCTAAAAATTTTAATTGGTTCCACTCATAAAGAAAACGGCATACCTAGTGCAATCACAAAACTACAGTATGTAGTTACCGTCATAAAAATTTGTCGTTAATTTTTGTATTACTATAAAAGTTATTTTTATGTCAGAAAAAGTAGAAGATAGCGGTTGAGCTGTTGTATCTGTACGTTCCTTAATACGTTTTGCTCTATCTTTAGCGAAAGGTATCAGCACATTCATTTGCTACAAATGTATGTACATTTATCTGCAGTGTGCTACTCCGCCCACAAGTCATCCATACCTGAAATCTTCCGGTACACCCAGATTGCAGAATCTCCTAAACGCCACATAGGTCGGAAGTCCATGATCGCGGGCCCGTTGGATATTGAACGCCCCGAGATCCAGTGGCATGCGGTGAGTACGCGTGGACTTGGCGAACAGCTTATCGATCACTTCATTGTTCATTAGTTCGGTTTTTTGCAGGAGTTTAGCGGGCGAGCCAAAGAGACCCCGGAGAAGGGGGTCGATACCGCCCTGGTCGAAGATACGGTGCGGAGCGAAAAAGGTCTCATGCAGGGACAGATCACCCTCCGGGATGGTGTGGAAGGTGGCGTTGAGACGGCGCAGGATTGGAAAGATTGTACTGTGTAACAAACGTAGCGTTAACATGTGGTACGTAGTTCTATGTGCATATTTGAGCGCCTTCTTCATTTATTTTTTGATTCATACGGAATCATACCTGTGCCCCATGCGCAGCGTCGCTGTAGCAAAACTACAAATACAACGAACAATAAAAATCTCCATGCAGGTGAAGGTGAATATGGGAAGCTTTGGGTTGTACCTATTTGCGATCGTTGCTTCCACATCTTCCCGATATCCAGTGTAATTCCCTAAAAACGGAAAACAATCACGCGTGCTTGATTCATACATATAAAGTAAATTCTCGTTTTCGTTATCACGATGAATAAGGAGTCAGCAATTTCTTTCAACGGAAACCGTGAACTCAGAGCAACTAAAACAGTTTAGCTATCAGGAAAAAATAAGACTTAAGATCTTACCAAGAAGCTGCATGCCGACAGTTCCCAGTATCCTCGGCAGCCAGTGCTGGTATGTTATATGCTGCACCAGCGCTCCGACAATCTTTCTAGTCTCCTGATAGACTTTCTCCCCGCTCCACAGGGGATTGATGTCTCCAAGCTGAAACCAATTTATAGTGTGCTAGAAACGTTATTACAGCTGCACTGATAATGTGCCATTGAAGAGACAAGACGATGTTTGACACTGACCTTTTCAGCAATCCGGTTATGTTCCCGAAACCACAGCGTATGCATGGCTAGCAGTCCCAACTGCTCATTCACCCGGATCTCCCCGGCGGTGAAACAGGGGAAGTTGCGTTCATCATTGCGCACTCGCTTGCAGTCGATCTCTTCGGGCGCTGTTAGCGGGTCGTTGTACGGGAGGAGCGGGAGTTCCGTCCCGGGTGCCGGGAGACTGGAGCGCAGGAGGCCGCGGGACGATAAGTCCCGGATGTAACGCGCTACGGGCTCACTGGCGCCGTAGATCATCGAGGCATCAATGTAGCTGGTCAGGGAGTTGATCTGTACAGTTGAGCAGAAATTACAGTACTACGTAGCGTATTACATTTTACACTGGACGAACATAAGAGAACTAGTGCCGTTACGAATACTGTTAGCATAATATTATTTTTATCGAAATGTATAGAAAATTTCAAGTGTACGAATTTCGACGCTGATATTTTTCCTGTAGTCCCTGTGGGAACCTTTATCAATTCGCCAGGTCGCCTTGAGTTCTCGTCAGCGTATAAATCAAATAATCATCAACAAATACAATAATGAAAAACCAGTAACTTATATATAATTAACCCGCGTAACATTTTTTCAGTATGGAAATTAAACATCGATGGCAGGCAGCACCCCGATGAGTATCAAGCACACGCGCCATTACACTACAATTTCTGTCAACCACAACGGAAACTGTACGGCTAACTGTAAGGAACACTGGCCGGAGTTCAGATAAATGAGTGTCTTCTATAATCAATTAACCCAGCAAAGTTAATTATTACCCTATCAAAAACCGTATTCACATGACTCTGATTCCCTACATGACCAACATGATCACAAGATGTGGGAGCTAGTGTTTGATTACATAATTTTGATTTATATTACGTTTTTTATCTAAAATTTATGCTTAAATTTAACACCAAATACAATTATAATTTAAATTAGGTATAGCCACACAGACAAGGAAAATTAAAAAAAACGTAACCAAATAAACAATCGAGTTCAAACTAACTGAATGAATGAATATGTTTACGAGTGCCCAATGGAACTGCGCTGTACATACTTGTTCACGATGCATAAGTTGTCCGAACAAGACCGATGAAGTTCCTGATCCACACACCGGACGACTGCGGATAAACTCCATACATTTGCTGACATTGCGGTCAATTCGCGGATCATTCTCGTAGACCGGAATGGGGAAGCAGGGCGGTTCCGTCGTGCAAATGTCCCTAAAATTAACATCGCTATAACCATTTTCAACAAGGTCCAGAGCAGTTACACACGTTTTGCAGTTGGCGTGGGTTGTGAATAATTCGTGGCTGGGCGCCATAACCGTGAAACCTGTCAAAGAAACTCATATTTTAACTTCTTCAAGAAAAAAGATTCGATATCATACTCAGATCGTGGTCCAGAAATTGTCCCCATTGCATCAACCTAAACAACGAAAGGTCGATATAGAACTGTTTACAAAGAGAAAACATCAGAAAACGCTAGAACCGACTAAACTTGAAATCCTCACTGAAAAATACAATACAAGAACAGAGCGGGCAAGCATTTTAGATATTTTTGTAACATTTTTTATTTCCTCGTTGACGTTTTGCACATCATATGGAGCCACTACACTACGATCTCTCTTCTATCAACCGACGCATAATACAACTGACGAGGAAAGCATTCGGAAGAGATATGTACAAAAAGCAAGTTCAAGTTCAGCTTTATTATTCTGAAAACAAAGACTTCAGCGTAATAAGCAATTAGAACGAAGAGACATTCGGAATCATTTAAACGAAACCAACATTTAAACGAACCCAACATGCTTGTAACTAGCGGTATGTTGTGATGATTCTGCTATTAAATGATTCCTAATTCTTAACTAGTCCTAACCGTAAATGGTTCCTCTTTCTAATTTTACGCTAAACTTGAAAGTCACTGTGTTGGAAATAATGTAACGCAACTTCAACTGGTTGTTTTTGCAACATATTTTCAGACTGCTCTAGAGCAGTCGATGTACAGTAGATTCAAGCTTCGGTTGCATGAGCCAATGATGTTACTAAGAGGGAAACTCGTAGTGCAGCGGCTCATAATGAGTCTAACAGATGAGCATGATCGTATATCAAAAACAAACGAAATAGACTGGACAGAATTAGTTTTACGTCGTTTCTTTTTTCAAGTTCGTGCTATTTTTTAAACTTTTCGGTATTGGATATTTTTGATATTATTGAATATTTTCAACCAGTCCATGAAGTGAAAGATAAACGGTTTTTTAATATTTAAACTTTTCGACTTTGCGAATGTCAAAACTACAACAAGCTATGAATGTAGGCCTCACATATGGGAATGTCGCTCGTCCGGCGTAATCTGGGCCGTCGACAGTACTTTGGTCGAAACAAGACGGGCACTCGGTAACAGTCCCGGCTTATTCTCCGGAATGAGCATCGGAACACCTAGAAACCACACCCACACTGAAAACTGAACAAATAATAGATTAGACGGATAACTGACGAATGCAGTGTGAAAGTAAACAAAAGAAAACAAGAAGAAGTACGCCATAACTCAATCAATGAATGAAGACGCAAATAAATAAAACGGATAAATAATCAACAGGTCAGTCGTCATGCCTACCGCCCACGGGTTGCGACAGTTTATCCGAATACACCGGCGGGATCAGTCGTTTCAAAGCCGTCTGTGACGCGCCCTGCATGGGATTCTTTAGATTATTGCAAGTCCCATCGAAGCTCCGGTATTTCTTATGGTAACACGACGAGCAGTCTTTCGGACGGATGGTACGACGGTGGATGGCACAGCCGGACATGTTGGCCATCAGCTGGACGTGGAGAAACGGGATGGATTCGTTATACTTGAACGCTGCAACGAAATGTCAACAGCTGAGTTTTTGTAGCATCTCTAAATAGTTACTATGTTTAAATACTAACGCCGCCGTTAAGTAACAACAATATGTAACAAAATAGACAACCACTACGATATATACAAAAAAGTCAATTATGAGTAAAAAACCTACAAACACTGGAACGTTTATACAGATTTCAAATCATTTATGTGTGTTATTAGTACACCACATCCACTTGTCTTACGTTGAACATTCTCGAAGATCATGCCCCGTTTCACTTTCTCGTCCATCACCCGCAGTGACCTTTCAAACGTCGCTCGAAGTGCCTCTGTTTCCGGACTAACCCGCAACTGTTCATGCGGTACATTATTCGGTAGCAGTTGCAAGCGGCGATGACTGGCCACTTCTAGACTATTGATCTCCGGTTCCTCTTCCTCTTCATCCAGATCGATATGGTCACGGGCGCGATCCACCACCCGGTTCACTTCGGGAATCAAGTGGCTACGGACGTCAGTGGTATCCGGCACCTGACTGATATCTATACAAGTTAAAAAAAGTATAACTGAGAAAATTACACCTACATAGCTCCCATAGAAGTATATCAGGAAATCAACCTTGGAATACAGTGAGAACAGCACTAAATCCGTCAGTTCCGGCGGAATTCTGCGCCAAACACCGATACACTCCGGCATCGTCTAGTGTTACGTTTAAAAAGGACAGTTCCGTGCCGTCACGGGATATGTCGTGCACGAAAGTTGTTGGTGTGGGGATGCCGTTATGGATCCATGTTAGACTCGGTGTCGGATAACCGTCGGCACGGCACCTATGTACACGCATGTGTCACATTATGCAGTTTACTGAATATTAAATTTACTACATTTTTGTTTACCAAAATCAGTTAAATTAGCGAAAAGTCGGCAGTAAATTAGCAGAAATAATAAATGAATGAACATAATTAATAACATAATAATTAAAAATTAATATTATATAATAATGAATAAGCAATTTGTTACCAATAGTAAGATCTGCAGTTTCACATAATTCACAGCAAGCCAGATTTTATTACGAACACCACTTACCGCAAGGTCATCCGTCCGCCAACATACGCCACAGAATCTTTAGGCGCCTCAATAATCCGCGGCGCCACCCGGACCCGCACATGGGCTTTGGCGGTAGCCGTCCCATGACTATTCCTCGCAATGCACTCATACGCCCCATTATGCTCCACACCGGCCCGATCAAAGTGTATCACCCCGTTTTCCATCCGGACACCGGCATTGGCCCCTAAAACCGTCCCATCCCGCTTCCAGGTGATGGTCGGCAGAGGGTTTCCGGTGGCGATACACGTCATCTGCATCTGCTCCCCGGTGCGCATGTCCAAACCGCTGGGCTTTGTCGTGATGACCGGAGAGGTTCCAGTTTGTGAGTGACCTCCTGAACCTCCCGGAAGGGTTCCAGAAAGTCCCCGAGCTTGCGAAGGACGAATCGGGGGTGCTCCGCGCGAAGCGGGAAGTGGTCGGTGCTGGCTGGAACGCAGCTGGTTGACCACGGGAGGGACGCGGTGAGATTGTCGGCGGTTACGTTGGGGATCGCTTGCATCGTCAAAATAGCCTAGAAACGTCGAGTGTCCGGTGAAATTGTTCAACATCGAGATCTAGTCGAACAAACCGCAAGCGTCCAGAAATTCAGTGTCATCCTGGAGGCTGACCACCGGTCGAGACTGTAGTTGTGAGGGAGTGGTACAAATCGGCTCCCGCTCGGTGGAATCGTCGCCTAAGGCGGCTGACAGAGCTAGACGTCGATGCGTGGATGCACTGGAAGTGTTGAACGTTTGCTGGTAGAGGAATGCAGACACGGGGAGTAGGTCGCAGTCGCAGTGTAATGGGTTGCCGCCAACTTGCCTATAACACGACGAAGCGCCAAATGTGTGATACAGATAAATTGGTTCATAATTTGATCTATATTTGATTGCAAAACGTCCGTTCAGTGAAAGTTCAAGATAAATCAAAAATTTACTGACATACTACCACAAAATAAATAGCATAGCACATAAATGGAATAGTATATAAAACAATAACAGAGAAAACGAAGACCTTATACAGATCAGTAAACGAGGGTTTTATTCCCTGATTTTTACAATATTTTAAAAGAACCATGTTTTGTAAAGAAATGTGCATGTTTTCAGAATTGTGTAGACCATATCTCCAATACTGTTGTATTTACAAAATAAATAACAAAATGGTCATAATCTTCAACAGATATCCACTTACAGATTACGCAATCCATTCAGTCGACTGATCAAATCAGCCGGCAACCGTGTCAGTCCGTTCTGCTGCAGAAACAACCGCTCCAGCTGCGGAGTCGTGGAAAAGGTCAGTGGATGCAGACTGTTTATACGGTTGTTCTCCAGATGTCTGCGATCAATGTCACCTCGATATTTTGTTTAAAAAAACGGGGCAAATTGCAGTGGTAAACGTACAGTGTCTCCAGTCGTGTTAGGCCGCGGAAAGCGTGCGGCATAATGGTGCCGAGTCCGTTGGCATTGAGCCATCTGTGTGTAATTGGGGTTAATGTTAGGGCGCGTCATTTTAATGCGAAAGAGAAAATGTTTACAATTGCTGGAGGTTGGGTAGGCGACGGAATGTGTCGTCTTCCAGGCGTCCGATGGTATTATGACCTAATAAT
>JAQGAU010002686.1:0-14853 GCA_034698045.1 Paramacrobiotus richtersi
GAATTTGTATGGGTTCGGGAAACTTGTGGCACTTGGTGTGGATAAGGGAGAAACGGCAGTACCGGAGCTGCGAACAGGGACCGAGCATAGCGAACATCTCGTCAGTCTGAAGGCATTCAGTAAGTGTTGACGTGACAGACGATTCCGGGCCGAACTGAAAAAGGAAGTGTATATGCTTTCCTTGTGTATGAGTACTATTCTAAGGATTAACGCTGTTGTAATTCTTGATATGTGTTAAATATTTCTATCCGGCATTCTATTGATTTCTGACCATATCACTGATATCAGCCTTGCTTTGTGATTACTCAGAATTTGGTGTTCATGTTCGAAAAGTATCCCGTACGGATGCGTATTGCATAGGACGTACCAAATATTTTTTCTTGGGTTCCGCATTTATGAATACTTGACATACATGGCGATACTTTGAATCAACGCTGTACGTTTGTTTGTCTTTTAGTTGAAGAGAAAGTGGAATCGAAAACGGTGGACCCATCTAAAGAGCGTACTTTCGAAGTACCCTGGCGAGCAAAGGTTCAGTTTGATCGCCTTCCTGTTGGATGTGTGATAGAATCGGTTCAGCTGGTTTTTGCACACTCAGATGGTCGGAGAATACCCGCCGTCACCATGAAATACTTTCCAGAAGATGGTAATGCCAGTTACTATGCTAGTGCTACCTTCCGCACCGTCAACGCTGAAAATGCGGAAGAACGACAGATCTTTGGCAAACCGAAGTGCCAGGTGACGATGCTCTTGCCAATCCTGTCCCTTTTACGGGAACAGCTCCGTGGACTGCGAGATTTAAAACAGATTGGCGTTTCGAATGCTACAATTAAGGAGTACATCGGAGAAGATGCCGTGACACTGACTTGCAGGGAATGCAGCATCAAGGTGGCGCGTCAAGTTCTCATGGGCTTTTCTGCAGCAACCAAAGCCATTTTTGGTAAAAAGACAGTTGGTACTGTTTTCGCCTATGACCTCCCACTAAGCAAACAGGCTGTGTTGGCCGTACTTGCTGCCGCAGTGGGTAAAGCCGATGCCTTTCCGTTGAATCCGCGGGAAGCCAGTTCGATGCTGCTGTTCGAGTTAATGACATTGTCAACTGTCTGGGATATCCCTCCACTAAAACTCTGGTCCCAAGTGGCATTCGTGGAACGACTGAGTGCTCCGCAGTTCGATTTGGACTCAGTGCCGGTTACCGACGCTGTAGGTTGTATTTGGAACAACTACTGCGCCGACAAAGCGTACACTGCTGCCAAGTTTCTCTTGGCTGCGGTGTCTATAGCTCTGCAATGTATGGACACTGCGAAATCAGGAGAACTACTAGGAACGGTACTGAGACAGAATCCGGGTCTGCAGATGGCAGTCGAGGAAGTGACTGGACCAAGACAGCCCTGTCTACAGATCTTCATCTTGGATCTGCAGAACATCACCCTTCGCGTTGATCCTTGGTTCACGGTTGGTCAGGTGAAACGGATGGTGCAAGAGAAGATACATTTCCCAGTGGACAGTTTCCGATTAACCTACGGACTGAAATCCCTGGAAAACGAACGCACCCTGATTGAATACGGCATTCAGAATCAATCCACACTGCAGCTGTTAATGTGACCCGCGAAGCCTCTGCTCGATTTCAGCTGAAATTATGGGTTCGATTTGCTGTCGACAGTGTTCTGGTTCATGGGTTATGGACAAGGGTCAACTCTTTAGCTGTTTTTATTGTACAGTGATCCTTTTCGGGATTCTTTAATAGAGTTAATTAGGGAATGGAATTTTGATTTCTTATGTTTTTTTATGGAATGACGGAAAGAGCCAGAATATGTGTAGAATTATCGACATACTGTCAGTATTAGTATTAGTTTACAGTATGTTGTTGTACAGTAATTATGTTTGGTTGCTTCCTTGTTGAAATATTGGTTGATGACAAAGATCGTGTTCGTCGGCGTGTGTGGTAAAGATAACCGTGAATGCTAAATACTGTACTTCGACACTACACACTGTGGCAGTATGGAATGAAATGAATTATACGCACAATGCATATTATCAATATAACTACTTGGGGATATAATCAACGGGGCTAATATGTACATGCAGCTTCACTTTACCTGTACACTTGTCAAGGTGTGGTAAACATCTGCCCATTTATTGCATACTTTTCCTTCGTTAGATTCTCTCGATGCAGAATTAAACGTTTATTACGATATGCCGTTAAGCGCCAGCAGTTTGCAGTAATGAGAGCTGGAAATTCCTGGAATGCACAGGAAACGCATTCAATGGGGCAGGCAGGCTTTTCTCTTTGATCGGTAACAAGGCACTGCAGCAAGATTGCACAGCATTAAGTACTGTTTCCGGATCGTTCTTTTTTCTGACAATATGCATCGTTTCCTCTGAAAGCCTTGGTTATATAGAAAGAACCGCTTTGGTAGTTGTAGCGAGAAACAGTGTGCCTATTCATGATATTTAACTAAGTAACATGGTCGTTCTGAACTTGACCTTCGCAGCGGTAAATCGTTCGAGTAACCAGTCCGAAACGACGCATGTATTCAGCGAGTGGACTGGGCATCTCGCCTTCGCGTGTTATTGTCTGTCTTTTATTTTAAACACAGCCGTTACCATATGTTTCATTTCGAGGAAAGCGCTGCGTACCCCGTCTTCCAGTTATTTCGTAGTCCTAACCTTCTTCAATGCGCTGTATAATTTGCTCAACATTTCCACATCACTCTGCGACTGGGATCCCAATTTGTGTAAGAACAGCGTAGTCTGCACATTCCAGATTTACACATCATGGACTGTAGGAGCGATTCCCATTAATCTTCACGTCCTGGTCACACTGAACCGGGTGTGGGCCATGTTTTTCCCGGTCTCGTTCAGGAACCGTCATTCATATTTTATTCCAGTTATTACAATCATAAGTGCTCTTTTATATGTGCATTGCGTCACGCTTCCCGCGGTATTGGTTGATGCACTTTATTATCAAGAAGGATCACCTAACTGTGAGTTCAACGAGCCGAGCGCGCTTCCTTGGGCCAAAGTGGCTATGATTTTGGGGTACGACCTTCCTTTAGTGATTATGCTTACGGCCTATCCTGTTTTACTAAGAAGGCGCTTTTTGCTACGCCCGGCAAGTGTTTCCAAATTCAGGAGTTCTAGAACAGGGCAAAAAGGCTTTGTCGTATTATCAGCACTGACCGTTGCAGCCATTGTCTGTTTGATACCGTACAACGTGATGGATTCCATTATTGTTTATGTGGAACAGCTGGATATCAGCCGCGGTAGTCTCCTGCAGGTTATATATCATGTGACCTTTATACTATATCTCCTTCAGACTTTGCTGGATCCTGTTATGTTGGTCGTTACGATGGGCGAATTGCAGCAGGTTCTCAAGAGTATTCCATTATTATGCTTTCCGAGCCAAGTAAAGCCGCTGGAAATCACCAGAATTACCTCTCATTATTAAATGAATGAAAGAAACCGCGGATCAGGGATATCAGGGATATCACATATCGTCACACTTTTCCGTTAGCAGAACCGCGAATCAATGCACGAACTGCTTCTGAGCCGTCGAAAAAACAGTAGATTTACTACGGAAATTTGCTTAACATATATACATTTCTTCACTCGTCCTAACAGTATTACGAGCACACCTGTGTGAAGCTGAGTGCTTACTTTATCGGACGAAAGTGTGCCGATGAGATGACCTTTATAGGGATATGCATGAAATGCGCGGAAGCTCTGGATAGAGTGGCCGCCCGTGCAGTATAACATAGGGCTGCTAAAGGAATTGACTCAAGTGTAAGTAAATGTTCCAGAGTAGATGTAAACGAACGCTTCTTTGGCTGCGCTGAGGAACGGCTGAACCTGGGTTGTCGGGTACCGGTGTTCTCTTTCACGCTTATTTGTGTAATAAAGCTTATATCACTCCGCAGACTTCTGAACAGAGCTACAAGAAGCTGCATGCTTTTGTTGCCATTAACTTCCTTATTATGATAGCATGTTGGTACATACATGATACATAGTTGGTACATTCGAATATAGGAATACATGAAAACGGCTAGCTGTCACACCTCTCACGAGAGCATCCTTGTTGATAATTTGGGACTTGATAGACTCCTGATCAAGGTTGTCAATAACAAACGCATGGTTGATGTTTTTGTATAATTATCGTTCTGAATGTCACATCTGTTGAACTATACGTCAAACACGACAACTGGCACAGAGCTGCCCAACTGGCGGTCAGATATTCTGGCGATGGATTTCTGAATTAAACGCAGTTTATCCGCAAACTTTCAATCCTCTATTTTCGCAGGCAGTAAACGGTGACTTATTTTTAAGTGACAACTCAAGAGTTCCTGGGTTACATGAACATTATAAGAATCAGCTGAGAATAGTAAAACGTCCGTTAGAACTGATGCCACTGAAAAAAAGTTGCGGCGCAAATTGCCGCTCAAGAAAGATTACTAGAATATCGTTGTCCCATACTTCCATGACAAATGAACCCGAAACGTATTACACTTTTATCAACTCAAAAAACGCATGGATTAAAGAATTTAACAGCAGATGAAAGATGATCATGAAGTACAGTATATATCGCTCTCAAAGCTAGCAACTAATCGGAATAGAAGCGAAAGGAGCGCAAAATAACTTCCACCTCTGCTCCATCAGACGGCGGTCCATTGTCGTGTGTGCAGAGACAAATGGAAACCTGAAGCGGTTCCAGTGGGAAAACTTGCGGGGAGGGATTCGTGTACGACCACTCCCGAAATTCCTCCTCCGTATTGTTAAACTGGATGTCGTATTGGGAGCTGAAGGACACGCTACCTGGTGACCAGTCATATGAATGTGTTGTGCAAACATAGTTATACTGGTTGAAATCGAAGCCGTCCGAACTTGCCAGTCCCATGGCCATGGGTAGCGCAGTGGCCGGGGTTCGGCGCCAAATTCCCCATCTAACGGATTCACGTGTTACTTCTCCCCATTGGGCGAACTGGATTCCGATCTCTGGTACATTCTCGGCCTGGCTGGACATTGCAAAGACAATCGGGCTCGGGTTCAGCTGATCCAGTCGTCCTTGGACGTGGAACTCGACTCAACTCGTAACGGCCATATCCCAGACTCCAGAGCGTCGACTAACTGAATCCCAGCACCTTTCCACACACCATCCTGCTGTGATAATCGAAGATGCAGATATCCGTGCTCATCGAGGAACACGTTACTCCCAGCCATCATGTCGTAACCTTTACTGCTCTTATCCAGTACAATCCATTGGCGCTCAGAGAAGTTGATCGATGGTTTGGATCGCAGAACACACGAGAATGGAATCTCGGGCGTGTTCGAACCATATTTGAATTGGTACAGCTGGAGAAGTTCTTCGTTCAGCAATAATCCATTCTATTTCAAAGAACAACATGTGTTGCCGTTGAGTTGAATAGCTGTCATGCATTCCCTTCATTTAGTGCAATCATTCCAACTTCAAGCGAAGACTGTGCTTCTGAGAATTTAATAAAGTATGTCACTTACAGCTGCCGGTCCATCAGCAAGTCCTCTATCATCCATCAGCGGCAATCGGATCTGAAAAAACGCTGGTCCCAGCACGTTGCGAACATTCGTAGGTGTTGGCTCAATATGCTTCACTCGGCAAGCCTCCAACGCCCATCTTTGAAAACCAACATCCACCATTCGTCAATGGGAAAAGTAAAACCAAGCTAGTAATTCAACTGTTCTGTATTTACCGTTTTGCGGCGCTATACACATCCTGTTCAATAACGACAAGGGAATTCCGGCTATAAAACAGCACTACCAAGGCCTCGTTCTTCAGAGAAAGAAATTCGTCCGATTGTTGGATAGTTCCGCAGTGTTTGTCGATGAATTCCAAACATTTGTCAACCATAACTGCTGCGTCCAAGTCCGTCGCCTGTGGCAAGCAAAACGCCATTGTAACTTTCACTGGACACGTGCAGGCAGACTGGATGATTAGGGTAAGAAACTGAAATTATTAGAATTATCTGATTGCTATTTGTAGTCACTCACGGCTTCCCAGACTGCGAGGCAGGTGGTCTTGTCAAGATTCTTGATTGTATATTCGGTGCAAATATCGAACAGCTTCGGGATACCATACTTTTGGGCACAATACATGGTAGGAAAAGCGGTCGCACAATCCAGATCCTCGACGACATCCGTATACACATATCTATGATTATCAGGGAACCAGTCTGTACCTGCTGATGAGGATGTTTTGTGATAAGTCATAAGTGGCTTACTTGAGCATGATACTGAATGCCCGTGGAAGAATGTCGGGAAGCTTGATTGTTTTGTCGGTGGGTTCTTGTACATCTCCGTAAAACATCGTGGAAAATATCTCGCTGCGGATACTTAGTATGAGTCTGCAAAAAGATCATTCACTGACTTACCAAACAAAGGACTGAGGAAATAAACGGTTACTTGTGTGCGCGGAATTCTTGCACCTCTCCGTACTGCTGTCCCACTGTAAAGTGAACATCGCTCTGCTGTCCCGTTTCGAGAATGTGCTTTGTACACTGACTGATTCCAGAGCTGGCGCCTTGCCATCCCCAGATGGACGATGTAGCAGGCTGTGATTCGGACATGGCAGCAGATTTATCGTTGAAATGCGCAGGAATCGACGTGGCAGTATTCAGGAGGGAAGACGGAAGACCTGCTGCAGATTCTAACACATTATTCTATCAGATCAAGTTCCAGATGCGATTAAGATTCTGATTTTATTTCTGAAGTTAAGAATAGACTATATTGAGGTCTACAAATACCTGGTATTTACTGCATTACGGAGTTCGCAAAATGCGCAGATCGGTTTGGCAAAAGGAAATCTACGCAAAGAACAGATGCCTTTAACTCATTTAACTGGGTCGATGGCATCGACTCGATGCAAGCGCACATGGCAACTTCGAGTAACGTAACTTCGGCTACGTAACTGCAGCCGCCCCCGCAGACGGTAGGGCTTACAGCATTCGTAGGAGGCGTTTTGGATTTTAAACCTGCTCGTGGATAAAAGGTATTTACTAATTACTTATTGGCTGTTCACCGAAGAAAAACTTTGTAACTCCGATTCTACAGTTGGACTCTGATAACCGAATGTGCCCTTGAGAAATTTTCGTTTTCCCGCAAAAACTGACGCATATGTGTAGAACTAATGCACTTCTTGCACACTTGATGTCTGCTTAAGTTGCGAAATCTATGGCCGATACAGCAGTTTCGCTTTCATACGTGCCGGGATGACGTTTCTGACTGTATTGATTGAGCTGTGACAACTGTTCATTGAGCTACAGAAACGGGACTCTACGCCGCATACACCCACACAGAACCGCTTCCGGCGTCCTTGCTTCACTGAAATCCACATTAACCATTTGCAAAGGTTCTCGCTCACCTTACAGTACATCTTCGAAACTGACCTGGTCGGACCACCCTTGTCCCTCTCTGGGTGTGTTCCACTAAATTCTGCGTGTTTTGGTTTATTATGTTTTCTGAATTCAGTTCATACTACCACTGCAGAAACATCAGCCACCAGTGTTCAATCAGGGAGTTTGTAAGGGACAGGTGAAAGGTCACCGGAACCACTTCACCTGAGAAGCTTTTGCACAGATTCCTGCTTTGTCTCATCACCGCAATCTTTACTTTGCACCTCCATACGCACTTTACGTAGTGTTGTCAATGACTTGGAGAAGTCGACTTTCCGAGTTAATAACTTGAGTTATTATACTTAACTTGGCAGGCGAAGTCTAGTCATAAAACTTGACTTCTGAATGCTAACCAAGTGAATTAAACCGACTTCCGAATGTAAGCCAAGTTGGTTAACCGACTCAGAAGTCGACTTCCCGCAAACGCAAGATAAATTTACAGAAAAGTTCAATCTGCTCAAATAACTGCCATCGCTGACCAACTGGCAGTCTGGGACTGGGAGGTTGACACTTGAATTTATTTTTCTGACCAACCACACAATATGACAGCTACCTTTAATCACCTTACACGCTGACGCAGTCACGCAGATGAATAAAAATTTACGAATTCGAGGTCTCATTTCGCTGCCGTTGTTAGTTTTACTGTCCAGATTACGATATATTTGAATTTTGGATGAAACTTCCCGATGAGTCTTTTCAGAGAGTTCAGATAAACACAAGATGAAAGGGCAGTTGTTAGTTGCTTAGTCGTTTTAAGAATTTTTTTCTTGTAAATAAGGAAGTCGACTTTAAGTCGACTAAAGTTGACTTTCGGAAAAGACTTGACTTGGCGATCTAAACCAAGTTATTAACTCGACTGTCGTTTTGAAGCTTTTAGGAAAAGTCGACTTGAATAGAAAGCCAAGTTTTAAGCCAAGTCAAGTTTTTGACTCAAGTTTTTGACAACACTAACTTTACGTATAACATTATCGCCGTATACAGCAAACCCACAGGTGGTATTTAACATTTGTTACAGGATCATAGTTTCCCACTGACCCCTTATGCGTCTCTCCAAATCACCGGCCAAAGTATTGGCAGATCTTTGCGCTCCGTATTAGTCGACAGACAATGTTATCTAGTTCGATACCAAAATTCAGATTCCAGACAAGAGAGGTGCTGCTGAGACCTACAGTACAATTAAGTGCTCGGCCCATGCAACCCAAAATAACGTTATATTCGCTGTTTGGTTTGCAACTGAAACCCTAAACAGAAAACTGAGTGATACCATATATTAATACGCAAGCTGTATCAATACATCTGTCATGAGATCGGAAAACTGACCACAGTGATAGACGGTTCTACGGCCGCATTTTCCAGTTAGGATATGATTCATATGAACATTTTTCTTCGACTGGAAAATACCATTCTTGATGCACTAGATATCGATCCAACACACAATGCTTTCATTACATTCTGCGTCGACGACAAGGCAATATTTACAGTAAGTGCCCTGTAGGTGATAAAATAATCTGGCAAATTCTGTAATCTGTATACCTACCACACATTTACATGTAACACTTTGGATTGTTATGATTACTAGTTAGCTGCTGATTATGAACCATACCGAAACCAGCTACATCGAATCCCCGGACGAACATGAGTTCTTCCTTTCCAGTATGCACAACTCAACTGTTAACAGCAGTCATGGTCTAAATTCCTCAAACGACCAAACCGGGACCAGATACTATCACTGCACAATCTGGATTTCGGACACCCTCTTTCTTTTACTCTGTAGTATTTTTATGTTCGTTCTAAACCTACCACTCGCCATTATTCTATTGCGCCGAGAGCTTCGCTCCTCATTTTCCCCCTACCTGGTTGCTTTGTTAATCGCCAACAGTGTCAATTCGTTGCATGGTTTTCTAAACACGCTACAAGTTGCATGTCCCTTTTATTTTGATTACCCCGTTGCCTGTGACTCGAGGCTATATATCGGCTGGTGCGTATCGGGTATTCCAGAGAACCTTCATGTGTTAATGGCGATTAACCGAGTTTGGGCGGTTGGATTTCCTGTCTCATACCGGAACAACCACAATACGAAGCTGGCAATTATTTTGGTGATACTTACCGTTATCTACGTGCATGTCGTCGGCTTACCGGGAATTATCATGAATGCGTTGTACTACCGTCCTCCTATGGAAAAATATGGATGCTTTGTTAATAGTTTCAGAATGCCGGTGTGGTACCAGACCACCATGATTTTAGTGTATGAATTCCCCACTGGGTTTGTGCTTTTCTCGTGGGTTTACGTATCGCGGAAAACGTACACGAGATTCAAGGCAATTAAGAAAAGAACGTTGACTGGGAGGGATTCGTCTAGAAATGTTGCACCGGTTGGTTCCAGCAGGAGACCGGTCAGTAGTTCTTTCTTGGTATTTTCGGCCCTAGCAGTTAGCGCTGTTGTGTGTTGGCTTCCGTATGAAACGATGTACGTTGTTTGGGGATTCCGCAATGTGACGTCTACCGAGCGGAAACTACCGGCGTACCTACTGGCTGTGTACACGCTGCAGCAGGTGTTGGATCCAATTTTGATTGTACTTACCATGAAGAAACTGCGAGTTTATATTGCAGATAAGTTGTTCTGCAAGTAAGAATTGTTAGCCATTGTAATAGGGCATGCTGCTGATTCCCGTATTAATAAAAGTATTATTGCTACAATTATACATACTGTGATTATCAGACTGTTGATCGTTAGCAAGCCCGTTACGCGCGAGACTGGTGCCACGGTCGATTTGAAGGACGTCGGCAGTTGCAGGGCAGTGGAGGAAGTCATTGTGCACTCCCTTCGTTTCTATCCCGATTAGTTGTTAACTCTGGAAGCGTTGTATACTTTACTGCTTGGCCATCTTTCGTCTGCTGTTAACTTCTCTAATTTCCATGTGGTTCGTGTTTTCAGTTAACAACAGTGTAATACGTTTCAAAGTAACTTTGTGTGGAAATATGAAATAATGCATTTTTGGTGTTTTTTTGCGCCTCACATTCTCTTTCACATGAGCCAATGGCATCCGATGATAACGGATGTTTAACTGTGTGTGCTCAGGTGATCCCTATATTGTTGCTAACCAAGAAACGCTTGAGTTCTCTGGCTAAAACAAATTTATTGTAATTGCACTGTCTCTAGTAACTGCCTGCGTGGATTGAGGATTGGAAGTTTGCGGACTGTATATTCAGTTCAGAACTCTACAGCCAGAATATATGACCCGCAGATGGGCATCTCTCTGTGATAGTCTGACGGTTGACGTATTTGCCACAATTTGACAGATGTCCCATTCACAACGACAAGTATAAAAAATATTGATCATGAGTCTGTTAATGGCACCATGATTGCATAAGCCTATTAAATATCAAATTACTACACACCAAGTATGACACTCTTGTGACAGGTGTGAGTTTACTGCTTGCGTAAATTCCCACCTTATCATGCACTAACTCACTACACTATTGTACATTGTAATTAGAAAGTGTTGGTACAGAACTGGCAGCTGAAACTTCTTGTCGATTTTTGAGAAGTGAAAAGTGATGCAATCACATACGCTTTACCGATCACAACACTTTGCGCGCAAGAGTAGGAGGCCTAATGCCTCCTACTCTTGCGCGCAAAGTCAATGCCTCAGGCATTCTATCGATCTGAACAAAAGATATGCTCGTTTCTAATTGGAAAAACTTGCGACTACATTAATTTCCTTTAGCAGCTGATGTAGCTAAAGATTATGTAGCTAGCCCTATCCGGAGATTTCGTGCATTTTATGCACAGCATAGGCCTACCAAGGTCATTTCATCCGCACACTTTTGCCCGACCTAGTGGGCAATCAGTTTTGTTCCGAAAGTCCCGGTAAACGTGTCAGATATGCATAGTGCTTTCCGAAATCGGAAATCGATAAAAGTAGCGTATTTAAATCATACGATTACCAACCGAAACGCTTAAACTGCCAAATGCACTGCATTTTTTGCTTGTAATTATGGAGCTTGCATAACTCCTAACAAGAGTATCCGTACGCGCACATTGATATTATATATAGTGTGCAAGTAAATAGACTGATATACCGTTTTTACGGCTTCTAGTACGGTACGTAAAACTGAGGAAAAAGAAAACGGACGCAGGACGATAGCTTTATTCGACTAACAGTTCTTAATGCAAATGACCAGAGAAGTTCAAAATTCAATGTCATGAATTTTTGTTTGCTGTGGTAAATAATGAGCTTTGCACATGGAACTCAATCATCCTCTTCATAACTTCACTGTAAACAGTAACTGTACAGCAATTCCCAGTACCTAGTTGGGGAAAGTTGTAAAACCTTCCGGTTTATTGTAGCTAGCAGATGACTAGTTCTGGAACGCATCGAAACTGGCGCGGAATGGTTCAAGGATGCAAACGCCGTGAGTCAAGCTTATTTTCTCAATTTAGGGAGAACTCAAAAGTCAGTACTGCATAGCTTCTCGGGCCTTTTCTTGTAGCACCCAGCTACGAAATATTAGACAAAAAAGGCGCCAAACGAAGAGGTCACCTGGTGTCACCGGGTGACCTCTCCGGGTGACCTCTTAGGGCAGGACGGCGGCTATATGCATGCACGCGAAGAACACACAGCTGGGTCACCCCCAAGTACACAGTAACACACACCGGACTCATTCGCACAATAAGCCGGAGATCCCGTAGCAAAGTCCGCGTTCGTCATTGTTAACTTGCGAATTCAAGAGGATAAAAACCCTTTATATCCTTTTCACAAGCAGTTTATCAGGAAATGTCATAGCCAAGCCTACCATACGCGCATGTCTTCGAATGAGCCGTCTTATCGCAGTCTGACTTTCGAAATCACTTTATGGTAAATAGTCCTGAATTCTTTCAGTCGACCTGCATAAAACACATTAGCAAACAGTTTTCAGGAGCAAATCCAGTTGTGCTGCTGTAATCATGGCATTTCTGAAAGGAATTGTGCTGTTTATCGTGATTACTGCTGCTTGCCCTCATGCAGATGGGCTTAATCACACCACAACGGACAAATGTGCTGGAATCCGGGATATTACTGGTCAACCATGCAGTCCATCGGCTTGTGCAAACCGGAACACGAGTTGTCCTTTGATTCCTGAAGTTTTGTGCACTAGCGACGAATGTGGATGCCACGTAGCGTTCTTTGTTCTTGTTAATCAATCTGGAGGAGAAATAAGGATGGATGTTACGGATCTCTGTCGAGCAACAGCAGAAATTAAAGGTATTTTGAAATGCGGCTCCTTTGGTCGCACCGGTGTTTGCTCCAGTTTTGTGTAGATATTACAATGTTTTTAAAAAATATGTTAAAAATATGCTTCCGTTAACCATTGAAGCATTGATATCAGTATAGCCTACTGTTTTATACTTATCAGTAATAACTAATAATCAGTATTAACCATTTATTACTAATCAGTATTAAATGCTGTTCATGACAGACTTACCGGTCTAAACAGTATGGAACGGTGCCTAATTTTCCAGTCAAGTTAGTCGGGTCGGATCCGCATATCCGGTAGATTATTGGCTTTACTCAGAGAGGCAACCGAATTCACGGAATGACTGTTAGCCGGTCAAGAGAAAAGATGCAGTTTAGTTGCGTCGGGCCCAGGCGTCGTATTGCGCGTGTTCAAAGGGCTATAATTTTTTGATTGCAGGCATATCTAAAGGGAGTGAGCCACGAATACCGTTTACTGCAGTATGGCAGACGCCTCACTTGATCGGAATGCCGGGGTACCAGCCAGTGCCTGTCGCGGTGAATGGTTTAGCGTTTCCTCTGGGATACGCGGCCGTCCCACCCCAGATTGCCGTTCCACCGGCTAGCGACCTTGCATCCATCATAAAAGCCCTGAGCAGCGTGAGCGGCAACAGAAAGGTGACGCTTACAATAACAATCGAGCCAGTTACCGTGGAAGGAAAAAACGAGGCGGAAAAGCCTCTGTAAGAGGCTGAAACCCTTGTATGATGTACTTTTCTATGTTAGTGTAAGAGGCAGTTCGCACGATTTAGTGCTTCCTGCGACCAATCTGTTAGAATGTTTACTGCGGAAAACTGGAGTGGTTGCTCGCTCCAAAAGGGGTTCTGTAATTTGCCTCGATTTTTGTTTCTGCGTGATTGTTACATCGCTTTTGCTGTCTTGTTGGTATTACTCGAATGAATTGTGAGAACAAAATGTAAATAGAAGGGTTTTATTGTGCAATCAGGAGCTTGGATGTTATCTTTCCCTTTCTAGACAGTTTCCTTATGTCTATTCGGAACGTTCCCATCGCAGTTAATTTTTTAATTGCGACGAGAGCTTTGTTCCTCATTTTCTCCTCATCTAATCGCACTATGATACCAAGCGCAGATTCTGCACAATCTCTCTAATGTGCCACAGAGTCACGACTCACAAGCTGCATTCCCCTTGCACAGTAGCTTCCCAGCCGCCTGCGATACAAGGCTCTACATCGGCTGGTGCATTGCGGATATTCCTACTGAACCATGCTGATGTCGCGTAGTGAGCCCAAGTATTACCGTTATGTGTTGTATTTTATTGAATCTTTGATACATTATACGCAAGGTATTTTTGATGTTCAACGTGTAACGCAGATGTTGTTTTCTCTTTGGTAGTTGTTCGGCAGCGGAAATTTAGTTATACATGTAACATGCACATGTTGAAGCAACGAATAAAGTGCTTCTTGCTTAAACGCAAAATTAATTACAATTTTACAATTCAGAACTGCTGTACAGGAATTGGTGGGGCAAACGAAGAAGGTCACATAATGTCAAACAAGGACAGGACGGTGGCTATTTGCCCGCACGCGTAGAACACACAGCTGGGTCACCCCCACCGGGCCCCACGTTCAAAGTAACACACACCGGACCATTATGCATTCGCATAACAAGCAGAAGATCCCGTAGCAACATCCGCGTTCATTATTGTTAACGTTCGTGTTCAAGAGGATGGAGAATGACCGTAATATCCTTTTCACGGGCAGATTACCATGAAATGTAGCCAAGTCTACCATACGCACATGTCGGGCAAGTTGCTTCGGATAAGTCGTTTATCACAGGCAGAGTATCGAAACCATTTTATGGTAAACAGTCACGAATTCGTTACTCGACTTGCTTGGAAATACTTTGGCAAACAGTGTTTAGGAATAAATAAAGTTGTGCTGCTGAAATCATGACCTTCCTGAAGGGGTTCCTGCTGTTTACCGTGATTACTGCTGCATGTGCTCATGCTGATGGGCTTAATCATACTGCAGCAGACAAATGTGTTTTAATCCAGAATAAGATCGGTCAACCGTGCAATCCATCGGCTTGTGCAAACCGGAATACCAGTTGTCCTTTGATCCCTGACGTTTTGTGCGCTAGCGACGAATGTGGATGCAACGTAGCGTTCTTTATTGTTGTTAATCAACTGGGGCGAGA
>JAQGAU010002687.1:0-14849 GCA_034698045.1 Paramacrobiotus richtersi
TTCGTTATACAGTACCCATTGGGGGATTATGAACGGTAGGGCCGTAAAGTGACCCATTTGCGCGGGCGCGTACAGTAAGCCTTCGTATGCGTCAAAATAGCCAACGAGATGTTGAACCGTAGAAGTCACCGTAATACCAGTATGTATGCGGCAAAATAGCCTACCAGCTAATAAGAAATTGGACCGCTTCGGTTGATCTGACAACGATGGCTGCATAGGAAAAATTACCAGGCCATTTAACGTCATCCTATGACACGTCACAGAAATTTATCGAAAAGGTACAAATGGTTTGACACGGCAACCTGGTATGGACGGGGGCAGTCATGCCCAAAGTCAAAAATTGGCGTTGTGTGATGTCGTAGGGACGACAGAGCTGGCCATAACGTTCAGCCAATGTCACGTAGTGTATGACCTTTGGTCTCTCGTGTATCGTGCATTTGTCCTGTCTGCCGATGACCTGGCAATACCCAGATGTGATGTGTGAATAGTCTGCATAGTAACGATTCAGTCTGCTAGCGAGCAGCTCCTGAACTGGCACAATAAACATACAGCTCAGTGCGTGACATTGGAGTATTGGAGAAGAAAACAGCAGGATCCCCCAGGGGAAAAGGATGGGCAGCCTGAATGCGGGGGAAACACGATGACTCGGGTTCAGTGGAAATCATATCCTCGTGATGGTGACCATTAACTTGATTACCGTGTTACGAACGCGCGCTAACTGGGACCGGTCCTGGCAAAACCGACGTACGGCGGCGGTGGTTGCTATAACGGATAGTTTGCAAACAAAAACAATTTGCTGCCAGTATAAGTGATCTCCGCAATGGGTGTTTTCCTCCGCACCGGCACCGGCACCGGCGAAACCCAGTTAGCACACTCTCGAGGAAACCTGTTCGCGAAGAGTAGCACTGTAGCATGACCAGTAATCTTCGAATACTGAGCAAATCTACAATAATGCCGTACTAAAGTATTAGATGTTCTGCCCTCTTGTGTAGCAGTAAGGTACGTATTCTTGTAAGGGATGAAATGAGTTGCCTTTATTGTCGTACGTTTACTCATACGTTTACTGTAAGTTAGCCTTAATCTCGATAAGCCGCTTACCGCATTTATCACTCCTGCTTACCGGCCTTACCACATTTGAGAATCTTTCGCTTGTCATTCACGAGCGAGATGGCTAGCTAACTGTTTTCTCCGTTTTCGTATAGCGAATCTTAACGTTAATGAATACAGAATGTGTGTTTGTGTTCCTAAATTGCTTTCTGCTTCTCATTTTCATGGTGTATCAACCTGAACAGTCGTCACGGCGTCGTGTGCCCTCGTGGGGCGGCTGGATTTAGCCGTTTACGTTGAGTGCTCTTTGATTGAGTGGGCAGTACGTTCCCGTAGCACTAACATACGAAGTTCCCAGAAAGACGCACGCCTTGACCTGCTCAGGCTGGGTTGCCTTACGGTCTCCAGGCAGAACGATAAGGATGGTGGGGTATCGGATTACGATTCAGGAACGGTGGCTACAGCCCTTACACGATCACGCAACGGACACGTCGACAAACAAGGATTTTTATCAGAAATCGAAGTACCTCCTGGCATTCCTGTGAAGATCACTCAATCGATCCCGTGTCTGTCAGTGCTAGCGTATACTGCACGGCTTTCATGAAGAACGGCCCAGAATTCATTCGGCTGATGCTTTTTCACGGCCATTGACTACAGTATACCAAAACAAGATGAGATTCTGCAGTTCTGTGTCCGATATCATGACCAGAAAAATAGTTATGTCGGTTGTCTTTGTCTTCCATGCATTTATGCGGGAAGCCCAACCATCTACTTCCGCCGCCTTCACTGTGGAAATTATATCGCAGGCAATATCTCAGGTGGTCAGTATGAGCAGTCTCCCAATAACCGGGCCGGCCATCGAAATGGGAGTGGAAGATATCCAGAAGATCTACGCTAAACATTTCCAGGTTAAGTTAACGTATTTGCCTAGTCCTTCGAGTTTCAGTTGTAACGACGCTGCGGAATTCGACCATCTGGTTTCGGAATATTACTATCGAACCCGTGTGCCGGCTAATCTGACGGTGTTCACATATCCAGGTTTGAATCCATTTACTCAACCATGATATTTAAACAGGACATCTTCCGAGTACTTCCTACTGTTTGTATTATCCGTTGAAAATGATTATGAACGGCTTTAGGTTGCTATAAGGAAGCCATTGCCATAGCGAAACTTGGAGCAGGTATAGTTTTATGATTATGGGATGCGTACTATACCACCTCGATGTGCTACCGAAAATTCTCTTCTCCAGGGTGGAACGAACTGGTTCTTGTTGGGTTAGTACATACCAGTTCAGAATTTCGACAGAGCGCGTTCTGTGCCATTGACCTTTCCGTGTCAACTTCGACTACTTCAATGCAAAATTTTAGTAAATATCGACACTTTTTGGTTACATTTTCGTTGAAATACGGTTAAAGCAGTTGCGTCAGTTAAAACGTAATGCTAAAGACTACGATGAAACCAACTATTTGAGATTTTCTGTGGGTTCTGGATGTCGCACTTGTTCAGGGCTGACGATTGTCTGGTTATAAGGATCAGGAAATGAGAGGATCGTTTCATCATTTCGGCAATACAAGCAAACCACTTCATCCATTATAGGACAATTATTCACTTCCTGTAGAGCATGTCACAAAAATCACAAATTTTTTTCTAACGATACCTTGCAAGCCAAGTTTCATTCAGTTCAGAAGTTCAGTAGAATTTGGAAGGTCCAAAAAAAGCAAATTAGAAAGCCATTAATTTTTGCAGCAGCTGGATAAAAGAGTACGAAAGGTAATACAATAGAGTATTAGGAAGGCGGTGCCCACGACATGGCTGCTCTATCGGATTTTTTACGCGAGTTGTGAACGCCTCTGGTTGAAGACACGACGGGTTGTGCGCCCTCATTTTGGGCAGGGTCTAAAACCTGGAAGTGGAAACTTCCACTGGAACCTTCCACTGGAAGTGGAAACTTCCAGTGTGGAAGTGGCACTTCCTAAAACCTGGAACCACTGGCTAAAACATGGAAGTACGATAAAAAAGGTGCAAGCATATTTCGTAAAAACCAATCCTCATTGAACTTGAACAAATAAGCAGATGCATAGTCAAAGAAAACAAACTATGTGTTGTATGGATTTTCGTGGGTTCTAGCTCGAATAAAGCGTGCTTTAGTCCCTGTTAATTGTGAGAGAGCAGTCCTCCCCCTTGCGCTAATTGCAGTTACAGTGCTGGCATTGGCTGAGCAGTTTCAGTGTGTAGATTATGGGCATTTACATCGCCCACAATCTCACTCAGAAGAGTAAGATTCATTCCGTCGATGCTCGCTTTGCGAATAGTTTGCTGCGTTCTGTACCAACCTATAGGTTGGTTGGCGCGCTTGTTGAGCAGAACCTGATTTCTTGTAAAAACATTACGAAAGTTCTGACCATGACAATTATAAATTATGTAGTAATTCCGGTATAGGACGTAAAATGCGTGCGCAGCGACGGAAACGTAGCGATGGTAGTGATCATACTTCGATGATCGGGTAATAGTGACCGTATACTCCCTCTGAGACAACAACAATTGCGTCGGAGTAAATATACAGAGGATGAATTTGAGAAAATCATACCGACAGTCACGAAAATGCAAAAGAAGAGCAGTACGAGTACCTCTACAGCATAAACACAGACTGGGAGTGCTGACAACTTTGTTTGTTGGAATTCGGTCAAATAATTAAGTTATAAAACACAAAAATATAAACTATTGCAGTTTCACTAATCTGAATTTAACTGGGCGGTTATTTTATTCGTGAATCCCTGCCTACATAAAGTTAATATTAATAAACAAGTGATTCTAAAATAATGAAAAATGTTAGTGGTAATTAATTAAAAATGGAAACTAAAATAACGATCGCAATGGAGATGAAGACGACAACAGATGACACTAATGATTAAGTACAATTAATGAGGATATTACACTGCACACGGTTTGTTCTTTATAGTTTACACAAGAAAAAAAACAGGAAACATCAAAACCCACTGTAACGTACATGGCATGGTTGCAGAATATAATACATCAATAAAATCTTTTCTCCAGGTAAATTCCCGTGCAACTCATGTCGCCAAAACGTATATCACAGAGTGGTTCCTTTATTCTGTGCAGTGCCAGTCAAAATTTCGCAAAACATTTCCGTGAAATAAAAAGGAATTGAAGATACCTTTGCAGGTTTAGTTAGTTACGGAAAGATCCACCACGCTGCCTGCATTATCCCTTTCAAACATCTGTCCATTTGGCTTAGTCTTGGAAATAAAAATTCTCAAGCGCGCATTCTTCTCGGCTAACGCGCATTCATAACACTTTCATTGGTTCTGCACTGTTCTGTATTGTGAGCCTGTGACTGATCTCAGCAAGTGGCTGCTGAAGGTTACTTTGTGCACGTTTCTCCGATAAGGGAATCGATAAGAGTACATTTTTTCATACGGAGTCGCGAATTTGTTAGCTGAACGTTCCAGTTGCTGGTTTTATAAGACAAAGTTTGACTAGACTGCATGATCAGTGCTGTATGGATTGGCACGCAGGGTTTGAAAGAAACATGCAGCCGGCGAACCGTCAAGAACTGTCTTATAGCATTCCTTTTGGTTTGGCTGCTTTTTTGTCAGTAAATTTCAGCGCAGTGTTTAGCAAAGCATAACGATTGAAGATTCTTATCAGTTTATGGGCGACCAAGCGGGGATAAACATTCATATGATGAAACAAACGGGAATAGTGCACGATATTTCATAACAGCCTGCGCGCCAACCTGTAACTTAATCCATAGACTGTCGTAAATCATGGAGTGTGCTTTTTTTGACTATGCTCTGTTTATTTGTTCAAGTTCGATAAATTTTTACGGAATACTACGGTTCCAGACTTTTTCGTCTACTTCCATGTTTTAGCCAGTGGTTCCAGGTTTTAGGAAGTGCCACTTCCACACTGGAAGCTGCCACTTCCAGTGGAAACTTCCAGTGGAAGTTTCCACTTCCAGGTTTTAGACCCTGCCCTCATTTTGACGTTGTTGGCGTCAGAGCGAGCGGTGGTCCGGTTTACCAGATTATTTGCTATCGTTCTGCTTAGACTCCGTTTCGCGATGTGCTTGTGAGTCACAACTAAACTGTCAATGTCTGTCATTTACGGGCTCCTGTTCTGCGCTCATCCGGCAAGAGCACCCGTTTCTGTTCATGATCCCCATTCCACCAACATCGAAAGCAGGGCAAAGCAAAGACGTATTCGATGTCGGGAACCCCTTGAAACAAGTTGTTTTCATCGTAGCCTTTCGTTTTCGTACTGGCCACACGGTGCTAATTTCTATAGGTCATACAACGACAACACATGGAGAAATAAAGATCTTTACCCCAACCTCATCCAAGCTGGAGCCGGCATGCTCAGAGTTATCCTGACACTTGTGCAATCTGTGTTGGAGAAGTATGGCTGGACAACGGTCCATATCATTTGCGACAAAGGAGGCCCTGCTGGGTCAGGTTCGCTGATTGGTAGTCAAGTGATGACGGGGCGGCTGCGCGCAACATCCGGATTTGTGGCTTATTTGTCCATCGTCGATACCACCAAAAACGAGACTTTTGCGGCAGCAATTAAGGATATAAAGAACACAGCGAGAAGTAAGGCGTATATCACTATGTTCATGTACCACATAACTGGTCACTACATTTAACTCTGTTCTGCTAGTTGTGTTGTTCTCGGGACACGCCGATTCGCTTTGGAAGTTTATGGTACTGAAAAATCTCTTATCCAACTATAAATACGGAGATGCTGACAGTTTTCTTGGTTGAAGATAGAGGCTCACCGGGACAACATGACCAATGGGGACTACGTAAGCCGATATAACGTGTTTCTTGTCTTCTGTTACCCATGTGGTTTTTCTCGTTCCAAGGTTTACATCACGCAAGCACCATTCGAATATCCCACTCCACTGTTCGGCAATACAACCTGGCAGCACAACGACGAATGGGACGAGGTGTGTAGAACTATGATCAAACTATTGCAGTGCGATATTAGCATTGGCGTTTGGATCATTATGGTACTTGTTCTGTAGATCGCGTTTGCAGCATACCGATCACTGTTCGTGGTCATCCCAAGTCCTTCAAGCGTAGAAGCTCGGAAGATGAGAGAGTCTATGTATCCGGAATTAATACGACGATCAAAGGAGAAGTACAACTACACCTACAAGCCAGCTGAAGTGGTAAGCTTGCAAATAGATTTCTCATGTCTGATATAGTTATGCTGGATTCCTTCTACATTAATTTATACTATCGCTTGTGCCTTGTTCGCAACACCCCAGAAATGATGTTGACACAATAAAAATTCCAAAAGCAAATGAAACATTTGTCCCAAACTAGCGTTACCGCGCATAACTTCCGTGCGCTGTAACGAAAGACAAACAGACCCCCTTTCTCATATTCTTAAAAAACCACTTTTCAATGATCACTTATTTTCTCTATCCAGCCGTCTGCGATCGTTATGACGCAGTACGCATGCCAGCATTTGCTGGGCGTGGTCATCAACGAGACATTAGCCGACCTCAACGGGTCTGTCTCCAATGTGGAGCAAAGCGGCGGTTTAGCCAAACGTTTTTGGAATCGAACGATTCCTACCCCGATAGGGCCGCTGAGTTTCGATGAGGTCGGCGAGAGAAGAGTTCAACTGGAGCTACAACAAATGAATGTAACAACCAGGCGTTTTGAGGTAAACAAAAGACTGATCGATATCGAATAAGAAGCGAATGAATTCTCTTAACGTTTGATAGCCATTCCTGGTGCAAAATCCGGTGACTTTCGGGTTATCAGAAGTAAAACCACTGGTATGGTTTAGCGGGGTTTTGCCGCGGCATATCCCTGAATGCGGGTTTACTGGGAAAACGGGACCTTGTGGACTAGCTGCTGGTAAATTAAGCTGCGTTTCCTTTGTTAGCTTTCGGCTGCTTGATGCAATCATTACTTATTGCAGAACAAGCGCGAAGAAGAACGATAGCTGTTGCTGTTGGAGTAATCGGTGGAGTTGTAGTTTTTCTTCTTATTACCATACAAATCGTCAGGTAGAATTCCCTTCGACATCATGTTCCGATCTTTTAATAAGCAAAGTGATGAAGTATAACATCCGGTTAGGAAATTAACAGCGGAAGCGCAGCTCAAATCCATAAAGTTTGAGCTGGAAGTTCAACTCAATTTTTACCGGAATATCTTGAGTTCGAACCTGGTGAGAAGCTGTCCGGATCTTATGATATCGTAGACGAAATTTATCTCAGTCGTAGACGAAATTTACCACTGGAAAAGCAAGCACAATTCATCCTTGTTATCTTGACTGTTGTATGTCATAGAGAACAACGGGCATAAACGAAACGGCTTTGTACAAAGATCACCGGGTTTCGGTAACACTCTGCTGCATTCCAAGCCAAAGCCAGCAACAGCCACCGTCAAAAAATCGAGATTTTCTTCAATGCGCGAAAGGTGCAAGGGAATGCTTCGACGCTTCACAGACTGCAGATCTGTGATAAAATCTGGTTTTTTAGACTTTAGACATGGTCCATCCCAATGTTTCGCGTTTCCTTGGGATTCAGCGGTCAAAAGATTGCGTGCTTTTCATCCATGAACGATGCCAAAGGGGCAGCATGAAGCAGTTTTTGGCGAATCCACAAATAACCATGGACTGGGACTTGAAATGCGGGCTGGCAGTGGACTTGTTGCGCGTAAGTAGCTGACGCGGCAATGAGTCGTAACGAACTAACAATTGCACCTTGTGACCGAAACTAGCATGGTATTGATAGTCTTTTGCTTGCTTTGATTGACAGGCAGTAAAAGCGCTGAATACTCACATACCGATGCGGTATCACGGAATGATCACTTGTTCCACATGTGTGATCGACAGCCACTTCACTCTGAAGATCACCGATTTTGGTGTCCTTTGTATGATGAAATGCGGGTTTGGAGGAGATCGTTTGACAGCGTTAAATTCCTTTGATCAGTTCCACATAGCGCCTGAAATCAGGGCCGCTGGGGTTTCTGCGAGAATCACTACGAAAAGCAACCTTTACTCTGTTGGGACGATAATCTGGGAGGCCATGATAGAACAGATTGTGGAGAAGTATTTTACAGATGCTTCGCTGTCAGGTATCAGTAAAACTCGATTTTGTTTCAACCAAGTGTAACAAACTGTACCTTTCTTAATGGGTAATAGATGGTAATCCAGCTGTTGGCAAAGCCGAAAATCAAAATCTAGAAAAAGCTATTCGACAGTGCATGGAAGAGGATCCGCAGAACCGAGGCTCTCTGGAAGCACTGCTGCGGCTTTTTGAGGCGGACTGCGGCAATCAAACCGTTGCTGAGAGAATACTTACAACCTTATCAAAGTATGCAGAGGATCTGGAATACGCGGTTGCCCTTCGTACTCACGATCTGCTGGCTGAGCGACACAAATGCGACGCGCTGCTGCAGCACATGCTTCCTCTGTAAGAACCAGTGTTGAAGTACTGTCAGCCTGTCATGGTACGCAAGCTAAAGTATCGGGCTTTATGGGTCTACAGAACTGTAGTGGAGAAACTGCGACGCCATGAACCTGTGTACCCAGAAGCGTTTGATTCTGTAACCCTTCAGTTCAGCGACATTACGGGTTTTATGCAGTTTGTCCACGATGTCCGCCCCTTTGATGTGGTGGAATTTCTAGACAAATCCCACGGATTGTTTGACGATACGATTAGTACATTTGATGTGTACAAAGTGGAAACGATTAGCGATTCCTATTTCGTACGTATATCATCGGCGGAATAGGTAGGTATTGATATTATGATCCACACGACAAGCCAACAGAAAGATCATTATGAGACTGTCTCACTGAGACATGGGTTTGTGCAGATTGCCAGTGGGCTGCCAAAGCGCATAGGTGACAGACATGCATCGGAAATGTGCCGGGTCGCGGTCAGTCTCATGGCTGCATTCACGGAACAATTCAACAAGTCAGACATGCAGTTGAGAATTGGCATACACAGTGGTATGTATGGATTACAAGGAGAAATCGCTTCAGTTATGGTTAGTGGTCGATTAGACCTAGATAATCAGACCTTTATCTTTAGGATCGTGTGTTGCAGCTGTTGCCGGATTACAACGGCCCAGATACTGCTTGTAAGTGAAAGATTCCATACGAGTTGCTTCAACTTTCGCATATTCAGTACACCGGAAACTGAAGTTACACTCCAGCTGACTGAGGCATGCGTCAGTTCGAAACGTTCGTGGTCATTCCACCAAATGACGGAATGGCCACGACCGCGTTCGTTAGTAATAGTTTCTGTATACATCGTACAAGCTGCATACATCAAGCAAGTTACCCAAGATCAAGGGCGCTAGGGGATCTAAAACGTCATAATACTGATTGTCGCTCCAAAGTCTTCGTAAACTATAGTAGCGTCAAACGTTTTGTAATCTGGACTAAAAAGGTTTTGGACTAAAAACTAAGGACTAAAAATCTGTATGTTGCATACATATGCAATGAACGGCAGGTTTGGAGATACGGTGAATACCACATCCAGAATAGAAAGCCATGGAGAAGGCTCGAAAGTCCATCTTAGCAGCACCACTGCTGCATTACTCAAGGAGACCTGCACGGACCTTCGCTGCATTCCCCGGGGAGCAGTCCAAATTAAAGGCAAAGGCCTAATGGAGACCTTCTGGCTTACGGTCGCGCCACATGGATAATGTGTACTTTCTTCTACGTTCCTGTATTTCGTTCAACTGTTACGCAAGTGTTGTTGTAAAAATTTGCCCTTTACGAAGGTGATAGTTGTTCGCGCGTCCGAACAATTTCCGGCCAAAACCAATCTAAAAACTTGCTTCAGCCGCTTGCAGCAGTATCCCTTGTTAATTTCTCAGAACATGGGTATGTAGTGTCCACAACTCTGTTTTGTTCGCGCAGTTACTATTGCCGGTCACCACCGTTAATAACAAAGTCCCGGATTGCCGGTTTATTAGCAATGTTTATTCGGCATCAGCCCAGTAAACAAGGTGACCCGGAAGGTACCAAATCAAATAAAGAACTTATCCCAGTTAGCGCGCGAAGGAACAGTCGCCAAAATCAAATTAACATTACCGCTATTAGCTATTAGCTATTGTCGACCGAAGCAAAGCGAAGGTCCTCTATACTCAGCCAGAATGGGTTTCGTGTTGTGTATTTGTCGGTCGGTCACGACATAAAAATATAACATAATAAATAGGTTTAAATATCTAAAACTAGTTAAATCTTTTTAAATTTTGAATATTTGTAAATATTGAATATTTTTCAGTAGTGAATTTTCTAGATAAATATTAAATGCTTTTAATATTAGGTATTTTTAAATATGAGACATTTTAAATAATAAATATTTTTAAATACTGAATATTAAAATACTAAATGTTTCTAAATAGTAAGTTTTTTCTATACAGCGTTTATTGAAATATTATTGAAAATTTAAAACCAGCAACGCACAATAACTGTTTGATTTGTTTTCAAATAAATATTTATGAATACGGCGAATAATGAATAATGACATTTTGTGATGCTATGGCATTGTGGTATACTAAGGTTCTCGAGATTATACAGGACTTCGACATTCTGGTACTGAACCAAGAAACTACGATTCTACGTTGTTGCCTACGTACATTTGAGTAGTTTCAGTTGCTTTATGTTGAGATACGAGACGGTGATTAAAGATGGAGTACTTCAGATACATAGATACATAACAGGCGTTTCAAGATTTTAATTATGTTGCGCAGGATCTCTTCCGTGATTTTGGTAATGGCCACTAATTGTTTAGCAAGGAAGGTCGGTTTTTGTTTAGCGCTTTTTGTTTAGCAAGGAAGGTCTATTTGTACAATAATAAGTTCTTCGTGTACGTGTTTGATATCATGGTTGCTTCACGGTTGTTGGTGAGTTCATACCACTGCTGCTTCATGAAAGAGCCCTACTTATTCAGGTAATGAAAGATCAACAGAAAAGCAACACCAAAAATCGTTGAAATAACTCTGTCACTGTAGAGCTGCAGCTGGCTGCTTCTTCGTTTCGGTCTCATTAGTGCAGCCTTTCGCGAGTACACTTATCTAATCTTGTTCTGTCTTGCAAAAGATACGCGCTAGCTTCAGATATATATCTCGGTACCCAGCACTGTTGTACTGGTAGATGTGTCCGGGCGGAATGCACCCAGAGTAGCATTATTGTAACAGCAATCACAGTATGTAGTAGCCGATAAGCTCATCTCACAACCAAGTAGAGCGTCATTTATACCTCGTGTGTTGTCTAAAAACGACGCCTTTTAACCGGAAATGCAATGGAGTGTTTATATTGGGGCAACATTTGCAGCGCACATCACACCAGCTCAAACAAGAAATTGGTGAGGGCGACGATAGTTGCGATAGCAAGAGAGGTTATGTGGAATGGTAAGATTCTTAACACTCACCAAATTACGCACTTTAAATACGTGTCATTTCCTAGTGAGCCTCAGAGGCCAGCCAATCAAATATGGCTAACACGCCTTAAAATCGAGAGTGAACTGGGAAAGTAAGGTCTTGCGCGAAATTTATGCAACGTTGCTAGAAATAACTTATCCCTATTCAAACGGTGAAGGAAAATAAAGGAGCGCAGAGAATCGTCCTCTTGACTTTTATTCCTCAATTGCTACCTTCTACACACAGGCGAGTCACATTTTTACTGGGTCGACCCATCAACAGCATTTTTTTCAACAGTGGACACATTACGTGTAACGTATGAGCACGCTCTGCGCTGAGCTGAGAGACTCGCTTCTTGGCCTGAAAATTTTATCGTAAATGCGAGTTCTTACAGTATTTTATGGCAAAAATTCCAGTCCAAATTCCAGTCCAAATTATGGTTTTTGGACACCGTGATTTAGGCAAGCAACAACAGATAATAAAACATCCTTTACACAAACTCTTAACTCCGCATCAGTTTCCATTGGTTCAGTTCTTTGATCAATTCATCATCAGTGTCATATACCGTTTCTGCTTCTGAATAGTAAATTCTGAGGTCGACCTCCTGGAGCGCATTTAGCGTGAAATACTTATTGATGTTCTAATAGATGATTTCATAAAACACGGGCAGAAAGGGAAACCAGAGCAAGTTAGTTTTATGCAAGCCATGTATGCTACGAGAAACTGTGATTCTCTAAATGAAGCGCAGGAAATGCTTAGACAGTGCACGAGGCAAGGGCAGGTAAACCGGACAGTTTTGTTCCAAAATTCGCTCAAAAATTCTCCATCGGTTTTTCCACGATTATTGTCGGAAATAATTTTTCTCCACTGTATTCTCAATGCTATGTTGTAGAGAATTCATTTCTGCATTGTACGAAGTTGCTGAATTAGCATAACAAAAAATTTGTATTGAGACAACTGATCAATTACGTAATACTTCCGGAAAAGGCGGTCGTTGGGGCCGGAACGATAACTTCCTTCCCGAGTGTTTTTTAATGTCGCGTTTTTGACTAAATTTATGCCTACCTAATTCCCCAGGAATTCAGGGGCGGAACGAGTACGAGAGCTTGAAACTGAAATTCTGGCGAATTTTCTCACTCTGAAATTGCCTCCGAGACCGCTCGGATTCGGTGAGTGTTAAGAGGAGTGCTGTGAGACGGGCAACAGTAATCGGAAAACTTGCAGTAATTGTTCGACATTATTCCCAACGGATATTTTTCCGATCTGTTTTGTGTGCCATGAACAGGTTTGTTAGACATACGACCCTTTTTATACCATTGATTACAGCATCTCGATGCGGAAAACTTTTGAAGATGTACAGAATTTGAAGTTTCTGAATGAATTGTTGCCATGTGTGGCAGCGAAAATTTAATAAATCCGATGGCATATACAGTAAGTACTTTCTTGGCCCAAATAGAATGTTTGATAACTCTACCGTGATAAAACTTGTCGCCGTGACTTATATACAAACCGGAAGATTCAGCGTTCACGCAACTGCCATAAAACCGGGAGTACGTTCTGCATCCATTGAGCCAGGTACCTTTACGTTACGAAGGAACCTGTAGACGACAAAAAGGCCGATAATAGAGACCACCTACATACCTACCGCGGACGTGAACGTCTAACAGTCTTGTCGAGCTTAACCGGTACACCCGCCTCACTTTTGCCAGTAGGTACATACCAGTATTCACCATGAAAACCCGGCAACAAGATATAATGCGCTCGAACGCAACTGCCCTTGGTTCTGGCGTGGATCGTCAAAGTACAGAAAGGTCATAGACTGACTTGCGATCGGGCAACGTACATCGTGTAGCTACGTCAGGGCGCATATATGCCGCATTGTCTCGGGTCCGGACGTGGGACGGTTTTAGTTGTGCAATCAACATTGGAAAGGGCAACGTACAGACTTCATTCAAAATGCTTGACATCCTCTTTTCAGGTACAAACAAAGAAGCTTGAATCCAGTAACAGTGTGAGCAAGCGAAAAACTTCCGATCACGTGAAAGCTATTTTTACTATAGTGCGGCCATCCTTCCATGCGTCGCTGCTAACAGACCTGGTGCAAGTTTGGCACACAGCATAATCATTTATCAACAATCATTCTGATTTCAGTAACTTTTGAGCAATATGATTGTTTGCGCTACCAGGCTTTAACCAGTTAGTATTTTATCAGCCGCAGCATTTTTCGACATGTACAATTTAACCCATGCTACAGACAGTACAACCGAAAACCTGGTGTCACCTTCGCCGCTGTTCAGAAGCACCCAAATCCTCCTCTTGGTTCAGTTGGGCGTTTCGCTGATTATTACCACAGCAGTGTTAGCGTATTACCAGTATAAACTATCTCTACGCACCCCTTTCAACATTTACGTCGTCATGATCTCAATACTAGAATTGGTCTCCATCATATTCGCATTACCGCATGCAGTCTTAGGAATCATCGGACACCTTGAATACCTTAACAGCTCGCCTGGATTTTGTGGAGTTTACCTGGTGAATAAATGGATCACGCCGGCCATAGCGGCCGCCGGGCATGTGCTGGTCGCTCTCAATCGGATCTGGGCGGTGACATTCCCGGTTCATTATCGGTCCCATCACAACCAAAAAACGGCCATTACCATATGCATGACCACGACGTTCGTGTTCCTGGTTACACGGCTGCCCATTGTTGTTGCAGCGTTGGCAGCGTACGATCGAACGGAGTGCAGTGACACGCTACTAGCGCACAGCATTCCCGTACTGTTTTCAATTATTCGCTACGTCTCCCCACCACTTCCAAGGATCGATCATTCTGATTGCCGTGCCCTACGTGTTCTGGAAGAGGCAGTGGCAGAGGATCAAGTCCAGTATTGCAGAGATTCCAGTACGAACACAGCGTCGTTCGAGTAATTACCTGCTGTACGCTTTTCTGGCTCTGATTGTTCTCTGCACATGGATACCGGGAAACTCGTATAATTTTTTGCCGAAAGTCCTCCAGACAACTGCAGGAGGAAATGTGGTGTACATCATCTTCTACTGTTCATACTTGGTTGATCCGTTAGCCTTTCTCTCTATCGCTTGGTCGCGATCATCTCCGAATTATGTTCAAGAAATGCCAGCGCCTAGAGTCCAAACCAAAACGGTAGCGCCTGACAAGTAGGCTGCTGTCTCATTATTGTTAGTGTTGATTTTGCTTATGGTCAACTGACTTTTGCTTATCACTTTGCTTTGTGTACAGAGGCGGCTCGAGGTCCGGCCGAAGGGGGGGCAAGGAACCTCAGGAAACCTCTCCGCCAGGTCAAAAATCACAAAAAAGTGCGAAAAAACGGCCAAAAAGTTGAAAAATATTGAAAAATTTTCCCGCC
>JAQGAU010002688.1:0-14848 GCA_034698045.1 Paramacrobiotus richtersi
AGTATAATTTTAGGAATCAACTCTGAACACTGATCTCAAGAAACCCTGAGGCGGCAGCCGAAGGTGTTTCTTGTATAATATAAAGGTCACATAAACAAATGTTAAGTAAATGTGCAAATTTTGCGGGGCTTGAGTGACATAGGTAAATTAACAGTACGTTGTGCCGACATTTGCGGACCTACCGACCATACTAGCGGCTGTACAGCGGTGGGGAAGCTGTCCTCCTGACACTAGTTGGTTGGCTACACGTGCCGCACACGAAGCCTTGCTTTCGGGTCTTCTGCTGTTGACCTTGCGCACTAATCAATAACTAAGAGGACGACCAATCGAAAAGTCACCTTTAATTACGGATTGATTATTATACGTGATTACTGCCAAACGATCGAGGCGATTCCTGATCAGGTTTTACGCGAAGTTTATAATCGAACGCCGACTCGCTCTGCGGCTGTCCGTGTCCGAAAGCAACGCACGTGATCGGGATACAAATCTTGAAATTCTCCCAAAAGTGTCCACACATATATCAGTACCGTACACTCAAGCCTTTATTATAAATAATTAAGTTCGAAAATTCCGGACCCAATTACGTAAAATGAGCAGAATATTTATTCCTATTAAACCCAACAAAATATATTTTGCTGTTGAAGCAAATAGTGCATTAGTTAGCAAATATAAAATGGAACAACGTTAATCAATTAATATAAATAAATTATTTTATTACACTGCATTAAACAAAAGACTGATTAAATTAACATAATTAAATAAGTTTTTGTTCATAGCAATGTTTTAATAATTGCTGTGTTTTCATCTGGTCTGTTATAGTATTGTACTGTCATGCATATATACTTCTTTGCTAGTTATAAATGCTCTTACATTATATAGTTGGCTCTTAAGCGGTTCAAATTTGTATTACAATGATTGCGTAAGTTTTATCTTATGAGTGCACTTGTTAGATAATTATGCTGTATTTACGGAGAAAACGAAAGACATTAGTGGAGGACTTAGTTCCTAACTGATCAGGTTTTTTCTCTTTTGTAAATTAATTGTGTCTGGCTGCCCGGACGGCGTTCCTGCCGGATTTCACGCAAATTCCGCGCTTTTTGCCATAAATGGAAACTTTCTTGAAAGTTAGCGCGTTGAATTTTTGACTAATTATTGCATATTGTTATAAGCGTACGTTTTTATGGTACGCTGAACGACAAATTTTTTTTACGTACATACTTCTTAAATACAAACAAAATCCATATAATTTACATTGTTTTCATTGGTAAAGTTTTCTTAATATTGATTTTGATATTGATATTTTACTATTTATATTTGTAAAATTATTACTGAAATTCGATTACAATTCGTGCTAAAGTCTGGTACAGTTTTTAATTCTGGGAAATACTTGTACGGAAACTTTTGACAGATACGCGAGATTTTCACGGCGACCGTTGCGGTCCCAAAGCCATTCTGGACACGCGGCAATCAAGGAGAACCCGTGCAGGTACGTCTAGCAAGTACCTGAATTTTATGTGACATAAATGATCTGTGATAACGCTATTCTTTGAATTGATCGATTTGAACGTGTTTGCACTTGACCGTGTTTATCGTAATTTGTAAGCGGCCAAGTATTGAACGGTGAATTACTGGCATTGTGACAATCGTAGCGTAGTGGCAATTTAGACTTTAGTTCTCCATAAATCGCTACAAGTGTCCAACATGGAATATTTCTTGTTGTGACATTTTCCACTGCTTTTGCCTATGTTTGCATATGCCTTTTCCGCGCCACTGTACTACGCATCTTCTATACATCGAAACGAGCACTATCAACGAAAAATGCGGCAATGCCTTTCACCTGAATGTAACTACCCAAAATATTTATTATTTTACTCACTAATTCTTTTATTCAGTTTGCGATCATGTGCATGTGGAGCCATTATTACGTCTATTCAAAAAGAATGCGTATAAAAGCACGTATTTGGGGTGTTTTAATTTAATTAATTAAATGGAGTGCCTATAAAAAGCAGTCAAAACAGTTCATAACTGCTATAAATATTATTTTAAACGACGACATGCACAGCTGCATGCCACGTAAAGCAAATTCTTAAAATCGCAAGGAAAAAAGTTCACAGATTAATTTATGAGCGAAGGAAGCAAAAAAATAATATAAAGGTCAACTTCCCAACAACTTCCCTACGATATAGAAACAATGGACTGTTGTTCTCTTAATTGCTCGCGAGTGGCTTCGGCCTAACAAACAGACAAATTCATGTGAATACTGGTCAAAGTCAGATTTTCAGAGGTCAGAGACAACACACAGAGGTCCAATCAGAGATTAAGCGGTCCGAGTCAGCCACTTGCCGCGTGCCTCCGCGTACCTCCTTGTTCTGCGCGATGCCAGCATGCATGTCGGCTATTTCTGCCACTTTGAACTGTAAGACACAGTTGATACACAGTTTTATCTCATTAAATTTTCATCATTACCGAGTGACTTTTTATTCTAACGGTTGCTATTTTGCGATATACGGTATTTATTGTTATTATTTCAATCTATTCCATTACTGTATCTTATCACTATTATATTTATTCCAATTGTTTAAGGACAAGTTACTTTTCGGTTTGTTTTCATGGAAGCTTCTGGTTCGCTGCCATTAACAAACAGCCTAAACAGGTTTGTAATGTGCGCTGATTACGAATTAATTCATTACTCGTACCTCTGTGAACTGCCAGAAATGAAAAACTTACTTGCAAATTGGCTAAGGGTCTGTTTCCTGACTTGGAGGTGCTCGATCGTCGCTTCAAACTGGATTTGCCGTCCAACGAGCAAGAAATTGCAAAACACGCGGCATCACAATTTGCAAAAAAACTGTGCAACATGGAATTTTGCTACATGTAGTAACCTATATACACTGCTGGCTACGTGATTCCAGCGATGTTTGGTTCTTTTAAGCCGCTGTACTACGATTTCCCACAACATCGAAATGCTGGCAAATGGCAGCTGCTCTCTGGTGATCTGGTCCAGTTAATAATGCCATTCTCAAAGCATAAGAAATGAGAACGATTGTGTTTAACAGTTTCTGATAGCACGAGTCTACGACTGATGAAATATGAATCCTAAATTGTGTAAGCATACACGGGTACATTACTACCAACTGTCTTTTATAATAGTATAATTACTTCAACAGGACAAGCATGTTAAGAAAATCAGCACATAATCATGATCGCGTGACATGGCACACTGATAGTATAAGGTCGAATATTAACAGTGTAACTTTCATCAGTTAAACTGATAAACATAACGTCTCAGGACAAAACCAACCAACCCGGTTTTAAAAATAAAACATGAATAAAACGAATACAAACATTAAAGCGCCGTTTCTTAAAACGGTAATAAAAAAGCAATAAAACTAGTAATAAAATGAGCCAATAATTACTGAACAAGTAGACTGACCATTGGTACTCACTTCGCGATGGATAGGTAGGCAGTTGTGCTGACTCCGCCCTGTGCGAACTACCAAAGTGAGTAATTTTTTCGCTCGATTCTCTACAAAAACGGGAATGTTGTGCAACGGAAATACAATTAGATGGAAAAACACAACTATCTCAACAATAAAGTACGAAGTGTATTAGATGATTAAATACTGCAAACATACTTTTTTCGTGTATTGTTTTTTCCTGCTTTGATGTTAAATAACATCATATATAACATCAAAAGGAGCATATGCTCCTTTTTATCCCATTCGATTACAGCCACTGTGCTACGCTCAAGCAGCTCTTCATGTGCTGGCTTCTAATTCCTGTACGGTTTTCTCGGCTTCGAGTTACCTTTGCTCTGGTCGGCTACGTCGCGTTTCGCTTCTACGAAGCAGGTAAATGCTAAGTGCAAGGTAGATGCTAATGAAAGAGTACCGTACCAGTTTGGCCCGATGCGATGGTCAGCTTATATACTCGGATGCACAGCAATCCGATCTGAGGAAAAGAACACTTTTTTGTTAATTATTAACCATAAAGCTGTACGAAATGCAATACATAAGACGATCAGAAAATAACTAAACATAAAATCAACACAGAAAACAACCTTTTAATAAACGAAAATCTCAACAAACAGAAACATTAATTATACTGGTTTGGAAAAAGGGACCGCACGCACGTATGGCGTCAGTAAAAAAAGCCAAATAGCAGGGAAGCGAATGCAGTTAGGTAATATTGGCAATGATTAAACCCATGGTGAACCAATAAATCAACCCATGGTTAGTAAAATCAACATTTAAAGATTATCTTTTAATATCATGGAAGCTTCACTCGAGCGACAAAATTTAAATTTAAAGATGTAGTTGAAAATGTAATGTAAACTGTGAGAAACGTTATGCTCACATAGGCAGGATGATCTGCCATCAGTTCTCGTGTCGTTTCACCAGCCAATGTCGTCCGTATGTCCAGATAATGCCACCACCGAGGCGATGAAATAGGCACATTCTGCAGTAGCGATCCAGCGCATAGTGGACCGGCAGCCTTACCTTGAGAGCCATGCATGCCTGTAACGGTTACAGTGTTACAGTTGCAGCTACTGTTACAGTGTAACCCATATATACAGATACATCTGGCTCTAGCGGGAAACCGAATCGATACAAAACAAATTTTTTCACAAATTATTATTTTAATTATATCTGTGAATTTTAAAAATAATTTAAGTCGATTTTTCTGATATTTCTGAACTCTTTTTTGTACGGTATTTAATTTTGTTATTTTACCGAATTTTGTCTTTTGTTACTAACAACTTGTATTACTTCTTTCACTGAATTTTAAAGAAAAATTTTATCAATTGTAGTCTATCTGGTCAGTTGTTCCACATATTTTTAACTTTTATCTCGTAAAATATTTAATATTTTATCTTTACCGAATGTTGTCTTTTATTGTTAATAATGCTTACAACTTGCTCTTTTTCCTTGAATTTTTCAAAATTTTAGAAATAATTTTTAGTTTGTCTGGTGAGTTTTCCAGGTGTTTTTGACTTTATTTCGTACAATATTTAATTTTTCATTTTGTCTTCTGTTACTTACCCTTTTTACAACTTGTTTTAATTTTTTCTTTAATTTTTTAAAATATTGTAAGATTATTTTGTAACCTGTCTAGGTAATGTTTCACGCATTTTTAAAATTTATTTCTTCCAACAATCAGTTGTTTATTTTGGTGGATGTTGTTTTGTTATTTGTAATTGTTTTCAACGGTCCATTTTTTAGGTGAATCTACATAATCTTCCGCGCATACGACATGATTCGATTCGGTACTGCAAAAAATTGGTTTTATTTCTTTGTTTGGATTAACACAATTCACCAGATGTAACAGACTACTTGCCATGTTTTTCTTACAAATGATTTGCAGCAGTAAAATTCTTGTTTGTCACGACTCATGCAGTATGCTGGTCATGCAAGCGTTTCGCTGTTGTAACAATACGAGTACAGTCATCGCATTTTATTTTGTATAAAGGACGAGTATACAGTGCGGGTATAATTTATACAGTACGAGTATATAGCGGGGCGCCTGCACAACAAGAGCAAAAGATAAATTATTTTGTTACTGTTAATGAATGTATATCATTATCGTTTATTTATTTATTATTATTTCTTTTAAATTTCCATTTACTCTAATTTTTCTTATCATTTTCTCGATTATTAATTATTTTTTATCATTATTTTGATTTCTAATTACTCTGATCATTTTTATTGTCTTTTTGCTCTACGTTGGCAGACACTTTTCGTAGTGCGTGAATTTCTTTATTTTACGATGTTTTTTGTTTCGGTTATTATTTCGATTTTCTCAAGGAGTTGATTAATAGAAAATAGTACATTCAGTGTGACCAAGATCTAAACAAGCAGATGTGACGTTTTAGCAAAATTATACTAATCTGTTTATTTTAACTGTCAGTCCAAAATTGACAGTTTGCAGAAAAACGTGTGATCCACCGAACACAAGTGTCAATACATAGTGCGTACAGGAAACTGTTACGGCATCCGCATTTATTTTATTGAGGCATTTTTGTAGTACCTGATCGTCCACTGTAAGGTCAAACAAGAACCGGTACAGTATTATCCTGCTCTGGTCCTATCTAAACTCGTTATTAACACTGTTTTCTTTGCGCGGCACATGTGAATCACCAAAGTACCGATACTGATCATGATTAACTATGCCCTAACAACACGGTGCAACTCAATCCGGAGCGGCTGCGATATACACTCAGATCAAGCTCCATCGTCTCGTGCACATGCTCTGCCTGCGCTATACTGCCATCATATTCACCTTTTATGAAGATGAGCAGGGAATCCGAGGTGGTGTTTTGCTCATTACTGGCCTGAAACTGGTAGGAATGCGCCATCTTGACCAGGAGTGTGCCGTTGCTGAAGACCTGCGACCGATCCCCGTCCGAGTCTGACTCCGAGACGATCTCCTGTGCGTTCAGGTATCAGCGGACACGGAGCTGCGGATACCCGCTAGCCCGGCAGTTTAGAACCCAAGGCGAAGTTGGCGGCCGGCGACGATCTGGGCTTTGATTTCCCCTGCGAGCAAGGATAATATGTTATTGACAAAATCGTCAAATTTCCCGTATTAGCAAACGTCATCCAGTAGAGAGTCTTGTTGCTTTGATATCTTATTCTGTACTTGGTTAAAAGCATGGAGATGTGTTTCTTCCCCGTGTACTCGGAAAACAACATTCTTGATAGCCGGAGCATGGACTCCGTTGTCGGCTGTGCAAATATTATAGACGCTCTGATAGTCGTACTGGACGTTCTCGATCACCAGTGAGTCGTTGCCCGTATGACGGAGTTTGGTCTGGTCCTGTCCTTTAACAACTTCCGATCTCAGAGCTCCTCTTAATCAACGAGCTAACAAAGAAGTACGTATCGCTGATGTGCACAGTTCCGACTGAAGGAAGTGTAACTGCCACATCGAGCACATTCGATTGTTTTCACAGTACAGATAGAAAAGCCAATAGTTTACCTTTGCTCCAGCTAATCCTCAGTTGCGGTACACCATGTGCCGCACACTTCAGTATGGCTCGATCACCCAACCGCGAATTGACCATCGTATCCCCGCCATCGATCCTTACCACCGCTGCAACCAGCCACACGTTCCAACGCTGCACCAGCCTAATTTGCATACAAGACACCAGGCTCATCCACACGAAACTGGTACACAAACAAAACCTGATCGTATCGTACAGCTATGTCACAAACATAAGATTTCCTCGCGTTTCACAGCAATATGCACAAAGTTAAAGTTAAAGTTGACTTTGTTAAAGTCAACTCCCACACTTTTGCCTGAGCAAACAACTGCACTACCCACGAAATGAGACGAAGATTCGATCGAGAGTATAGATATTCTTGTACCTTCGATATTGAGTCGGATGTGGTGTTGCGCACTGGGTCCCAGGCCGTTATTGGCAAAACACACATACTCCCCGGAATCCTCCACGCGGACATCCTTAATGTGCAGATCATGACCGCGCTGCTGCAGATGGTGCTCGTCCAGGCGGATGGTGTGGTTGTTGTGCTGCCATGTCATCTGTGGTTCGGGGACCCCGTGGGTGGGACACGGGAGAGTTATGGATTGGCCGGGTTCGCTGCGCTGTTCATGGAGACCAGCCGAGATGAACGCGGGGTATGCTATATACCGTAAATGCGATTAGTCATTAGTGTACCATAATACCATCACCGCTTCAGAAACTTTCAATTTCAAACCCACGAGCGCGATTTTGCAGGATACTGTTATGTTGCATTATCTTTCACGCAATGTTGCATTATGTAGTGACAGAAGAGTGGAATAAGCTCGAAGAATATGCTGCTATTGTAGCGTCAGTTCTAGGCAAAACATACTACATGTCCAAACGCTTTCATCATATTTCAAATCAACATGATCAGTTTCGAAGCCAATCTTACATAACGGACTTCTCCACGATACAATGATCATTCTTATTGCTTTCGTTGTACTAATGATTTTGTTGGATCAGTTAAGCAAATTCTCAGAACTATAGAAGATGGATTTCACAGCAGGGATTTTTAAGTAATTCGGACTATTTGGAGGAGAAAAACAGGAATGGCTCGTTAGTTTTTACAGACATAGGAATCACCTTAAGAATCTTAAGTAAACCGAAGTACTTGTTAACTTTCGAAAAATTTCTAAATTTCAAACGTTTAACTACGCTTCCTACAGATTAGGATGCCTACGAATATATGTAAGTACACACAGCACAACTATACACTTCACGTACGTAACGAATTCGAGGAACAAACCAACAGTTATATAATGCATTATTTTCAAATAACAGTAAAACGATTATCTCGGTACTTACCTTCGCAAGCCGGCAGCGGTTCAGGCGCCACCAGACCCTCAAGGTACACAGGGTAGACGGGAGGTGGATGGGGATCACTGGGGTCATATGGTGGATGATCCTCGACATGTGGATCCACCGGTGACTGTTCGCCTATAACAACATCCACCCAGATGAGTTCCCATGGATTATGTTGACGGATTACCCAGTTCGACGGGAGTCATACACGGCGTGCCACAGCCGTTATTACAGAACTTCTGCTGACCGTGACATTCGTTATCACTACCGGAAGCCCGATCACATGAGCCGGAGGAATGTCATCCAATCGCGGACATGTGCCAGCTTTCTCCACTGCAAAACGTTAAGATAAACATACCTAACAGCATTACATGTACTTGATTGTTTTGGTTTCAATTTTCGGTTTTGACATAACTGCAATAGTGGTCTTTAGCGCCCACTTCTTTGTACGACATTCCCATTAAAGTTTTGTGTTTTAAATTACGTGTACTTGATATACATACATCTCTAACTGACTCACTACACATAGGAAACAAACAGGTATGTATCGCGCAATTCTTTTAACGTGATACTATTCTTGTTGAATTTCAGCATGAAAAAAATGTTGTTTATTTATTTTTAACGAATTTTTATCCGGTTAGTTCGTTTTCGTGCCTGTTGGCGTGCTTAGAACTAAATGAAATGCAGCGTATAGCCACTAGTCTACGGCTGTTCACAATTTTTTCAGTGCATGTAATTACCTGCACATGCACACTCTCGGATAACGCTCTTATATAGTGGGAAATTACGAAAGTTTATTAGAAGGTTTAAAAATTAGTGCAGATAAATCAAGGAATACAACTGTCACAGTTAATATGATACAATCCTACAAGTCGGAAACGATATCCTTATTTCTTTAATAATTGTAATTCTGCATAATTCTGTATTATTGTTTTTGCTAATTAATTGTCTTAAAACGTTCAGTTCCCGGGTAAGTGCAACGTTTGGAAGTTAACCAGAAATTTTTAACTAAAATCCATGGCACTGACACAACTATCTTGCATCGTGTGGTGCAAGTTCCAACAAACTCTCCATTGGGCAACGACTGCACGGTACATGTCGCGTATGCCGGGCACTGAATATCCCGACAGGGTTCCACACAGCGACAAGTCGGACACGAACTGGGATCGTTCTCGGAACCGTACAGGCATTGGATATCACATGTTCTTCCTGGACAACGGACAGTAGAACCAACTCTTCGTATAACGATACTATACATTTGTATGGAAGTATGTACATTGCGCGCGGAAGCTTTCGCACTGCTCCGTCGTGTGGAAATTGTTCTGACTGCCGCCGTATCCCGTGTAGATGAATGACAGACACTTCCCTTCGGAGATCTCGTAGTAACGCGCTTGACGTTCATCGCACGCACCGGCATCCGCGGGCTTGGAAACTTGGAAAAGTAAGTAAGATGATGATGTAAGACGTTCGAATACCTAGTAAACTGGATTGTCGCGAACTTTGGTAAAGAGATCAGCTGAAATTGAAGACCAAGAGCACAGAAACATACAGGAAGCACACGAAATCATCAAGAATATTTCTAACTGTTTGATTTCGACTTCGGTCTGTTACTTTTACGATTAACTAGGTTAGGTCAGTGACAAAATGCAAACCGAAGCGGTCGAGGAAGATTCCGAAGCGATGCACAGAAGTTTTTTGCTTCTGATATTAGACATCACGGTAGCCTAAAAACCTGCGTGAACTGGATATCTGGCGGAATGGAATTTTTAGGCATTGTTAACCTGATATCTTACCAGCAGTCATGGCGGATCATGATTATATGCGTCTACGGTATGTGAACCGTATTTTTGACAGATTCTCGTAGTATTAGGCCGTATTAGCACTTGTGACGAACATTGCAGTAGTATTAGTCGTCGTGGTGGTTGCAGTCTGGCATCAGTCCTTTGCCATTATTGCAGCTGATGATTTTCAAGAGTGTACACTGTTCTCGAATGCAGAATTTTTTCTAGAGCTTGATAATAGCACAAATATTCAGCGATCATCTTTCTACCCGATATGGATGTCGCAGCAGTTTACTGAATTTTAGTCCCCGCAGTAATGGGTGAAAATGTTAAACTTGAAATACTATGATTTAATTTCAAATGAGTAACGTAATTATAACATGGATGAAACCTAACAGTCAGAGCAAAACTATTTGAGTAGGCATTCGATCCCCCTTGAATCATCCGAAAATATCATTATAGGATGCAAAGGTCATCTAGCTGAACTATGCCTCTCCTGGTTTACCGTATTTGTGATTTATTTTTATTATTTAATAACTTCGTTCTTTTTTAAACAGACATTCTCATTTAGGTTCCTGAATTCTCCGAGATCGATGACTGTTTATAAAAAATTGCAACCAAAAAAACTTATACCATACCTATCATTCAGAAAGGCCCAGTGCGCGGTAGCGTGTCGAAAACGGATGCCGCGCTATACCCTTAACAAATGCCAGAGAAAAACGCTGTTTTAACAACGCAGAAGAGCAGTGTTCCGGAGTTGGCTTCATCGTGTTACATAATCCGGTTTAAGCGAAACTTTATCGATAAAATAACTATTTGTTCAAAAATACGTCGATGACGAGATATATTGTTTTGTCAAACTTTGACAATCACTGATAATACTTAAAGCCAGTCTTCCAGAAAATGCTACTACACAGTAACTAGCTTTTCATTCTGGTGCAGTTTACCGAAACTCATCAAAATCGAACTGAGAACTGATGAATTATTACTGCTTTTCAAAATTAGGTATAAGAACGAAACAGAACTATCTGCATTATTCAGTACTACCCACATTACGGGTCACCAGTATATTTCGGTCAGTATCAAAATTACTGTCCTGGCGCCAAGAAAAATTAAAGAAGAACAAAATTACTAAAATTCTTAATTAGTATTACCAAGAACACTTAAAAGTAATAACAAAATTTGGTTATTACCTACCTAATTTTGCATTTACGAAGTTTATCATCATAAATTTTAAACAAACTGCAAATAATCCTTTCGGTTGCATGGATCCAAAAGAAAAGCCAAACGTTTAATTTGAAAAAATACCCCGTAACCGGAAGAGTGTATAGCACAATCAACATTAACGAAGGCATTATCCCGAAACATGCGACGTACTGGACTTGATAATAGACCGCAACAAGGTCACGGTGATATCTGGTACTCTGTGGTCGGTCTCGATCATCATACTTGTACTGCACATCGCCGGGCTTCGTGCAAGGAGAAGAATTGCACGATGGGCGTGGAATTCGGTGCCATCCCGTGCGATGAGTCTGCAGTCGACGACGAGTCTAGACTGAAAAGCTGGGCGAGGTTCTGGATCAAGCTGGCTTGGTACTTGGCGGTTCGGCCGGTGTCACTTTTGACGAAGAAGGCCAAATTGACGTAGATGGCCGCGCGCTGGCGCATGCGGCAGTGGCTCGGGCGACACAGGGCGCAGTAGTCCGAGTCGATCGGGACCGATTGTTACTTCAAATTTCCCCCCGTATCCGTAACCAAAGAATAAGCAATCGAAGTGTAATGAAGAAATTTGCTTATTTGACTCGTTGTTTATCCGGTCCTACGAACTGATTAACAATTTCAGGACAATGCATTGCAGTGATTGCAAGCAACTTCGTTCCACGCACAGACACGCAGAGTAAAGGACTGGAAGAAACCTAGGTGTCAGAGAAGTAAAAAAAATGAGCGAGACGATCATGCGCTTTGTTCTGATTACTTTGCTTTATAATTGGCCGCGTAATCTGAACCCCCAATAAATATGGAATAATGTGCTGTATCTATACACTGTTCGCTGTGTGTAACTAACTAACGAACAAGTTCACCTACTGCAGTACTTGCATTCAAGGACAGATGTGACTGCTACCGGTAAACTTTACTCCTGTTTCGCAGGTAATCGACAGAACTCAGAGCTGGTGCATTGGCTCGTTTTTATCAGTGCGTGCTTCCATCAGCACGATAACTGACGCTCATCCAGTCGACCGTTCTAATAAGGTCGCCGAATTCGGAGCAACGTAGATCCCGCAGCGCATCCTTCTGGAACTCCAGCAGCAGATGTACCGTCTCTTGTCCACAAACCTCTGCAATGTTGTTTCCGCTTGGCTGATTAAAATACGGCAATTCCAGCTGCATAGTCCTTCATGTACAAAAGAAATGTCTTTCTTGAAATGAAGTTCAAGTAAAACTATCGCAACCGTTCACCAAGCAGATAGTGCCAGATACAACACACTAGCAGACAACTATGGTGCCTTACCGGCACAAGTACTTGCGCCCATGTGAAATATAGCAAGCGATCTGCGGATTTTCCCGACTATCTCTGAGTTCTTGTCGCATTTGTTGTGGATATTCTTTGAGGGACGGCTTGGAAATGAGGTTGGCCTAGCAGTGTCCTAAAGTGTTTAGATAGTCCACTGCTTTAGGACTCTTACATAACTTTGCCACCGCCCACAGAGCGTCGGGTGTGACAGGGATCAGGTTCCACAATGAGCGGCTCGTACATGGAGACGCTGGTGTGCAGCGGCCTGCAACGTCCGCGTGACCTTGTGCGGTTTTGTTCAGGAAACTGCAATAAATGATAAGAAACATTCTGGTATTTATAACTACTGTACGTACATTATACGAGAAAATGCACTAACGTTACCGCTAACAATTGTAAGACTATTTCTATCTTCCAGCAGATGCAGATACCGGGTGTTTATATGTTTACAAGAAACACCTTCGGCTGCCGCCTCAGGGTTTCTTGAGATCTGGATTCAGAATCGATTCAAAGACATACTGTCCAGTTGTAAGCTAGTTGCAGCGATTGTGACCGGTACAACGGTACCGGTTGGAAGGCAAAAATTTTCGAACCATGTAATTTTTGGAAACGGATTTGGAATTTTGGGTAGTCAGAAACTTATTTTACCATCCCACCAGCGACACTCAGCTGTAAAGATCATGCGGACGCTTTTGCCAAGAGCGCAATTCTCGGGTGACTCTCTCTGTTCATCGCGTACTGGTTAGCAGATGACCAGCATAAAGCGGTCATCTGCTGGCCCCTTAATCGGTGGTAAAGGTGTACTGATGCAATTTGCTATGATCGGGGTCCAGTAAAAAGTGCCCACTCGGACGGTTTTGCCGGTCAGAAAGGTTTTTCGGTTTGATCGGCTGCCTCAAACGCAAGGTCAGGCATCTTACGTTGTTGGGGCTTTCGGTTTAATTAGCTTGTTTGGTAATTTTGGGCCCTGGTCACTGATTTTCTTTAACATTTCCTTGGCGTTTTGTTTTTGGCGAAAACTGTATGTTAATTCTTTTCTTGCTTGTAGTATTCTGCCACTTTGCTCAGCTCTGGCTTTCGGCTTGATCTTACGGTTTGATCGACGGCTGCGAATTTTTTGTTTGGGAACACCTCGTCCCGTTTTAAGCACTTTCAGTCCTTATTTCTCGGTTATTTGTGTCACTGGTTCCGCTCAAATATTGGTTCCAAATACAGGTTGAGAACAAAGTTGCCGCCACAAAGTGTTTCCCTATTACGTTTACTTGGTCCTGCCTCGGTTAAACATACGTTACGTGTTTTGTCCTGCGTTAGACGACTCTTCCGAAGCGAAGCAGTCAACTTGTTGAAATCAAATGTATTCGACAGTATTTCTACCTCATGCTTCCGGTCAGCTATGTTTGGTACGCTTGGTTTGTTTACGTTTCTACTGTCCAAAACAGATTTTGTCTTTCCGGCATTCGTTGTCGCGAGAAATTCTGAATTCACGATTCCATTCTGTTCACATTGAAAATCGATGAACAGAACCATGTCACCGCTTACAGGTTGTCGAGGCTGAAATTTGCGTCGATGACTGTTTATCCATTCACCAAAATATGATAATTAAAATATTCCTGATGCAGTTTCGTTCAAGAAAATTATTTTTTTGCAAAAACATAACCGCACCGAACTGATTTCGAGTTTTGGCACTTCGCTTTTGAAATTCAACAGCAAATCGTGCTCGGCTATCTGTATATGCGGGTGAAAGATAAAAATTAATTGATGGTTTTCTTTGGTTAGTTCATTCTTCTCCAGTGTTTAAAACAATTTTTCGGTTTGATTACATTCCAAGTTCCGAGTACCACCACATTCGAGTAGCGGAGAATGTCCAGACTGTAAACGTCGATCTTAATTCGCGCACGGAAAACGTTTCCCAGAAAATCATCCAGCGCTTCTGGTCTGCCTTGTTCGAGCTTTGCAAATAATCGGTTTTATTCATTGGGAAATTTTTTTTGAATCGCAGCTGCTAATCGGTCAATCCGGAGGATTGCACTTGAGCGTCATTAAGTTCTCGGATGACTCGTTTTGTTCCATTCGTTCACTCAGAACTATGTGGATAAGACCGGTCGCTCAGTATTACTCGGCAAACATGAACAGACGAAATTGGTTGCCTTTATTTATCTTTTATCTTTCTTCGTCTGTGTATCGTAGCCGAGAAATTCCCGGATAAAACCGACGATTTTCGAAACTCCG
>JAQGAU010002689.1:0-14845 GCA_034698045.1 Paramacrobiotus richtersi
TCCTTGATGAGGAGGTAGTTGGGCTTGAGTTCCTCCAGACTCTGCATGGAGCAGATGGAGTAGATGAGGATGAAGGCGTGACCGCGGGAGATGGACAGCCGTTGCATAGCCGGGAACTGGTGTGAACCGGCCGTGTCGGTTATCTGCAGTGTGCAGACGTTGCTGTCACAGCTGATCACCTGTCAACATGCCACAAGTGGTTAGGGCCCGATTAGGAACGAACAGCGCTGAGTGCAGTCATGTCATCGAAGTTGCAATGTGGTTTGCATATCGAGTACTGACTGGATCAAGTGTGGAAAAATTATGCAGAAGAGTATTAAAAAATGTTTTTTTTTGGACACCAGACAGTTTATATGATGGAGAACCTATGCGTGCCGAACAGTTCACCAAGAACAGCGACTTCTGTCGAAAATGAATGGGTTTTACGATAAATGCCTCAACTATCGGCAAGTAGGAGTACAAATGTACAATTATATCACGTTTTGACGTCATTCTGCCCGTTACGGCTTCCGTTGCTCTTCTGCGTGAATGGATTACAGACGCCAGCAGCGTCGCGGCGAAACAGGAGCCAGTAAATCAGTAAATTCTCACCTTCACTCAAACACCACAGAATGCTTAACCTACAGTACTTGGTAAGTACCGTATAAAACATCGTTACTCGTGAAATCCCATTTTAGGTTTTAGGCTGCGAGGTGGTTCGTTTTACAATTCCTGCGATATGGACGCAGAAGTGCGTTTGTACATTCCTGGCTTGAACGACTTCATTGATACTTATCGACCGCTCAAGCTCACAACACTGCCTCCTCACCTGGGTATACGTATCCTCAATCGTCGGTATGTACGACTCCCTGAACGTGCCCTTGACAAACCGCAACACCAGTGACGATTTCCCCACCCCACCAGCGCCAAACACCACCACCCGGTAGTCATTGCTCTGTTCGGGCATCGCAACGCCCAGAATAAACCGAGTGCGGTGGGCGCGGGCCCTTGCTTCGGCTTTCGGATCGGGCCGGCGACCGGGGAAGCGGAGTGTGGCGGAACGACGAACGCGTGAGTCAGCGCTGTGGGGACGGGTACGGGAGGGAGAAGGAGCGGATTCGACGGGATCAGTGTCCAAATCCTCGCCCGGGGTTTGAGCGGCTAGGAAGGCGCCGGACTGGATCTCCGATTCGGCTGGGCGTAATAAGTGCTGCAAGGGAAAGGGTGGGTCAAGCACAGCTTTCACGTTTTATACATTAGTCATACTGCGTAAGGTTGGGGTCTTGTGACACTGTTTCTACAGGTGAAGCGTTAATATCACATTTTGCTGTCCAATAAGAAAACTAAGTATATTGAAAAAAGAAAAAAGAATAAGAAAGTCCAATAAAGCAAGAGATACCGTAGATGCCGACTGTGAACCAAATATGGGTTCAGCATTATTACTACGCAAGCTGGCAGCTCATCAAGATACGTATGTTGCGCGTAATACAACTTAAATCCGAATTAAACTGCTACAAATTTGCAGCAAGCTTCGTCTACAGCATCACTGCGATAACAGGTTCAATGCTCTGATGAACCTTTTGCATCATAATTACAAGTACAACTTCCACAACGAAGAAACAAAAATACGATACACGGATTTACGTATACAGAACATACGTACACCGTTCGATGCAAACATACCATGTTTTTGTCAGCGTTGTTTGGTCATTACCTGTCCAGGTTTGTAATGACACATTTATTTAGTAAAAATTCGAATTCAGAACATGAACAAAACCAAGCCGTTCAAAATTAGAAACCGAAAAGTAAAAAAATCTAGTGAGCGGGCTAGCTCGCTACTTCAAACACCAGATTCTACACAAACACGGTCAACAAAGCGATCAAGAAAGAAAACGAAGGCGCAAAGAATTGTTTATATGCTTCAGTACACTGCGCATAACCTTCAACATTTCAATCTGTTTGGAAGATCCTAACACAATTCCTGATAAAAGAGACATCTGTGAGTCCTGAAAGCCGGTAACAAAATGCTATCAGCGTCATCAATCAGATCGAAACGGTTCTAATTCAGAGCTAACACAACAGTTGTGAAGAAAACTAAGCTACGCAGTGGCGACAGCTGTATAACAGAAGTAGGAGCAGTCTTCCACCGCCGCCAGCCAAATTACATTCACATTTGCACCGACTCACTAACCGCTCCGGATATCTAAACGGCTCACTGCGCAAAACACGCTACACAACTGCACCCCTAACCTTGTGCATATCCGGGAGGCTAATGAGAGCTTTAGAGCTGGAGATTCCACATCTTCCCCGTGATGCCATGATTATTCCGTTCAATTACACACGGATAATTTAACTCCACCAAACGGTTGATAACAGAACCGAACAATTAACCCATCCGCAGAACGCTAACCGGAACAAAATGTCCTAGTCTGTACTTTACATTCCCGAGACTAATCCCGCGTCGGTAATGAACAACTCGCGCATCGCTACCGAGGCTTTTAAGCCGGACAGATTACCCAGTCCGTGGTAGAGTGTAATTGTTCACGACATAACAGCCGTCGCGCTAAAGTAGCCCAAGTGTCATTACGGGGGGGATGGAGAGGGGTGATAATGCGGCCTGGGTATATAGTGGTTGAAAATGCAGGGCTTGTGTGGTGTTATGTGAGGGTTGGGAATTATGAGAGGGATGGCGCGCGTTCCGGCAGTGCCTTTATTGAATATTTAATTGGGGATAATGTCAATAGTAGGACGATTGTCCTCTCGCATTACCTCAGCTGCATAAGCATTCGTGGTGCGTCTGGATCAGCGGGTTTTATCAAGGGATGGGCGACAAACGGTGCGAGTAATGTGGGAATTAGCGCAGGATGACACTGTTGTGTTGTCCTGTCAAATGCTTAAAAACGCAATTTTCGCAACTGTTATGTAAGCGGGGAAGCGCCTTTCCTTATATATTACTGACATAATTAGATCTACAGGAGTAGGTGTCTATTTTCTACTGGTAGATCTTTCTACAAGCTTGGCTATAATGCAGCAGTTTTTATACGATTGCACATCACAGGCTTCTTTGACATGGGAATATCACGTTTGGCTATTCCTGACGTTTTTCACTAAATGCGCCATTCGAGAGCTATACGGCTTGCTGATAGCGCGAAATACAAATGATTCTTCTACTACATTACAAAATAAATTATGCAATGGTGTTGCAGACAGAAGGGATTCAACACAAGTTTCGTTAATCAACAGCGCACGGTTCTTCTCCAACAAAAGACATCTTTGTTAATTTTCAAGTATCTTTAGTTTCCCACATGAATGCGTTTCAATCAGCCGTATCTTGCAGCTAACTTGCCCTTTCTTTACACCCTTTTGTTCTGGAGTTTTCTCATCGGAAAACTCGGTTGGACGTCCTCTCCGGGCCGTGGGAAGAAACGTGAGTAGTAATCTGGTTAATCTATTTTCGGGCTATCCATGGCACTAAATAAACGCTATTGATCCCCCTCCGACCGTCATTTACATATTCCGTCAAGTGTTTGTTACGCACCACAGAACCACTCGTTCAAGCAGAATGCAACTGCTGCGTCTGCTGATTGCACTGTGCGCTTCCTGCGGGATACTATCGATCGGTTTGCGGACACGGCTAAATGTTGGGCTGTTCTTCGGCTTTATGGTGGCCTGTAAAAGTTATTGCATTCCGGTCACACGATGCAACCGATCGAAGGAAATGGCCTCATTCTCAACACCCGCGTAATGTCTTGGTTCTCGGTTGTGTACTAAATTGGTAAGGGAATGTTTTATGCAGAGATGACTTAGAGAATCATAAGCTTGAGATCCCACGTTGCAGATCAAAGTTTTATGACAGCGAAACGTATTTTTACGAATAGACTGCTCACTGTGATGTTATTACCGAATACTGCACACTTTTCAAACGCTTTAGTCGTATCTAAATTAAACAGGCAAGAATCAGTTTCCGGCGCTAAGTTTGTTAGTAAGAAACCAGAAAGCTTGGACTACAAAGACTTATAAAATATGTACAGACTGTGCAAGCATTTCTGTTACCTCCTGAATGCAGTTACTGGTTCACACAAAATGATGCACTTAACCCATAAAAAAATTAGCAGACCAAAAAAGTCATAACGTTTGATGGAAATCAGATATGCGTACTGCTTTTTGTTTAAAGCTCATATCGCCTTGTACAGTACCTTGATATTCAGAACTTGCATACTGGCGGCAGTAGTTAATGCTTGTACATAAAGTGTCAGTGGCAGAAATGATTTTTTCTTCTAAGTACTGATTATGCAGGCAGTGTACAAACGACAGCCGAAAAATAAACCGTTGTGCTAATTGCACAACTTCACATGAAAATTAGGCTGATATGCCCGAGCGCTGTAATTTCTGTCGGAACAGCTACCGGAAGCGTTTGGCGTGGGAGTCGTTACGTCTCCAGTCGTATCTGTAGTTCCAGCTAAACATTTTATCTTAATTATCACTGACCGAATGCAGCGTTCAAGTTATTCACAGTTAATATACGAAAATATTGATTAGAGATTCTGTTTACATAATGCTGTTTTGCATGCGAGTCAAAAATGTTTCTCTCGTCGCTTTTTGTTGTGCAATGTACGGTATTGACCATACTCGGCAAAAGCGCGATAATAAAAATTTAATGCTGTTTGTACATAGGTTTCTGGATGTTACAGTCACGATTTGCATGACGCATTATTACAAACGACCTTTGTTGTTTTATCTGTGAGTTTACTGTTGATGTGTATCCATTAGCTAATCAACCTGCTTGTTCTTTAAATATCAATGGATACCTGCTGCCCACTGTCATTGAGAGAGAAAGTGAAACAAATACTGTGTGGGTGACGCAGGTGTCGTTGGCATTTTCGGTGTTAATGTGTAATTGTCTCTATTAAATCCAGTTGTATCTATGATTGCAGAGTTCTGGCTTAAACTGAGAATGTAAGGTTCGACGAGCAATACAAACGTGATAGGGTTTCTTTGTTTAGTAAAGAGATAGCCCATGCCCAAGACAGCAATAAAATATTAAAAAAATTAAACACGGAAAAATTGAAAAATTGCTACTCGAACGAACAGGACAAAGTCCCGAAATGCAGGCAAAATTACCTTTAACAACAGCCAAACTAATAGTGCTTAACCAGAGCGGCAAATACGCTAATTTACTCCAAAACTGTTCTACCAACAATCTCAACAAATTCACCAAACCCAGCGCCCAAAGTACCCCAGTTTGTGGGCTGAGTGTGATTGAAAATCAAACACAGCAAGCCAGCGACGTGCGGATGCTCATCCCTCGTACGCGGGAGTTTGCTGCTGAAAAGGGGATCATACTGTGTGGCGTTTGAGAGCGGCGCATATCGATTTTACTCCAGTGTGGCCGTGAAAAGCGTCCAAATTCACACAAATTACGTTTTATCGATACTTGCACACATGACACACACACACACTCACACAGCGCTGCTCTTTTCCCTCTCGATCATCACGCGTACAGGAAACAGCCAACAGAACGCAAAAAAACACGCCATAACCCCCTACAAATGCTTTCAACACTAAGACCAAGTGTCGAAAATCTATTTTTGCTTATTCCGTCAAAGAGTGTTCACAGAAGCTGGAAATAAAAAGTAGAATGTACAAATAAAAATTTCGATTCAGAAACCTTTATCAAACGCGACCTTTTCAACCGGGATTAAATTTCGAAAATGTTGATTATTCCGGGTAATGGAATTTTACGGATTAATAGCACAGAGCTATTGATAAAGGTGCGAACAGCTTGCTGAATGACTGGGATGGGATTTGCCAGTATTTTCCATTTACTAATACAGACATCATACGTCAAGACTGATTACGCTGTGCTAAATCTTGTCTGACGTTTAAATGTGCTAATGTCGTTACTCAATTATCTCGGCACTTTGTTTGTACATCAACAACATGCTTCTTCGAAAACAACAGACTGTCGTTCAGCGAAACTTTTGTATTCTCATAGGAAACAAGTTTTGCGCAAATGTCAAAGGTTTTGAGTGCAACGAAACCATAATCTATCAAACAAAATCTTCCATCCACAAGATCACGCAAAACCATCAACACCCAGCAGTATGCACGCTATGCTTAACAAACTCAGACTGTGCACTTACCCGAGACAATTAGTAATCACCCGATAAAACCGTCTCCCGCACAAACCAGGTATACAACCAGATGATCAACCAGACGCTGGAGAAAAAAGCGACAAGTTTTGGTGGATAAACAACGGAGAAGATGGGGTGAAATGGGTAAATGATCAGATTCATGAAAACTGGTCTCACGAGATATTACACATATACATCTCTCAAGATGTGCATATAGGGAGAGAGGGAGAGGAAAAACGTCAATAGACGGGCACAGTTTTGTCAGCGGACGGGGATTTGTGTGCGTTACGCGTGTGCCTGCACATGACATGTCGGGTTGATATGCTGCACTGTTACCCGCACCATCATCATCCCGCAGCAGAATGACGGGATATGTGTTAGAATGTGGGCGCGGGATGTACGACGGATGCCGGCTGAAGGCTTGCGCGGGACTTGCTACGCGCAGACAAGTTAAGGATTAGCTGCTATCGGTTTTGCATTTGTTGCGGGTATGTTATTAGTCACTGTTTTGTCTGTCCGTTGGACCGGCAGCCTCAACGGCTATGTAGTGTATCTTACGTGTTGAATTTCTCACCAATGAATGCGGTACATACAGAGGAGGATTCGGTACCGAAATTCCCGTGGTTTTATGAAACAAAAACACAGCCATTCTAGCGCTTACTGTGGGGTACGCAGAAACCATATAGAATTAAAGGGTTTTGTTCTTTGTGGTTTGCACCAGAACTTCTTAACTGTCTACTGTCTGTCAATAACTCAGTACAATTCACTTCACTTAAACCAACAGACTATCCATTTCATTCATTCTTCGCAATGTACTGGTATTCTTTTCTTTATAATACTGCTGTCTGACCTACCATAATCCGACAATAATATTTACAACCACGCTTAATAGTCGCAGCCACTGGCTGTTCATTCAGTCTACATCCGGTTGGAGGATTCGGTAGCTTACGAAGGAAACGATCGAGGTCCATTATTTTTTCCCAGATATGATGTTAGAAGGGCCCACCCGACAGACTCACCTTAACCCTTCCTTGGATACAGTTTGTGGATAACGACACGAGTCCCAGGAACTGACGATTACGTCAAACCTTAACAGTTGTCGACAGCACTGGTTTTGGGGATGGTTTTTAAGATTACTGTTAGGTAAAGACTGTTTGTCGTGTAGCAGGACTTAGAACTCAGCGCGCAGAAAGATGTAACTAGCGGGACGGTTTGTTAGCAGCGCTTGATAGTCCAGTAATTAATTATAGGGAGTTTATTGTCTGTCGGCACGGGATTTGCCTTCTGGTTCAATTTGGTTCAGTTCTGGTTCCCGGGATTTGGTTCAATTTGTTGCCTTCTCTGTTTTAGCGGGTGGTTTTGTTGTTGTATTGATTAGGTGTGATTTTATTGTATCGTTGTATAGGTAAGTGTCGGTGCAAGAGGTTAAACGTACAGCTTTCAGTAATTTTGTTCAGTTTAGGATGACATAACGGTCGTTAACGCTCAAACCGTGTTCAACTGTAAGGCTATGCATCAAGTTATCAATCAAACATCAAAGCAGTGAATTGTGCAATTATGATTCTACATATGGTTCCACAAACGAGTCTCTCTAAAGTTTCCACAACTGCATGACATGAACGAAAAATAAAAGACAAGGATGTGATGCTATGCCAGTTGACTAGGGACACAGTCCAACCTAAGCTAGCAACTGTACAGATAATAACTGCAGGACGAGCTCTTGCGCAACTAAAATTTTGAGCCAGGTCTGTACCGTGTCCTTCAGATCGCTAATATACTATCGGCCGGCCAGTTTCATAGCTCTGTCCATCAGCAGCTTAGCAAGCGCCCTAAAAGATCCAGAATTTAGTATGTTGGCCAGTCTGCGGCAGCTCAAAATTAAGAAGCGACTACATAAGCTGACACCGTCTGCCACTCGAATTAAGAAAAGAGTGAGACATCTACACCCTTACCGTTCGGCTAGAACCTCCTGTTCCTCGTAACTGCCACTTCCGGCGGCACTTTTGTTCAGCTCCGATTCCAGCTGTTCAGAATGCTGAACGCATTTTTGCTCTTCGAACAGCTCTCCCTCGAGCTGCACGATTGCATCGCTCTGCATGGGAGAAGGTTCTGTATTATTGGTGCTATCCTTAACAACAAATCCCAGATTCTTTTTCAGCTGTTCTTTAGGAAGGTGCGCCTTTTGCAGGACTTCACTGAATTCGAATTGTTCTTCATCACGCTTCCGGATCATCTCGTAAATGCGCTCTTCTGCATGATTTCGTTTGTTAATCTCCGGATTCCGTCGGTTTATTTGAGGATTCATGGCAGTCTGTAGATTGGATATCTGCGCCTTATCCTTTTCTTGTTGCAGCGTCATTATCTCCTTCTCAGCCTGCAGTTTCTGATTTTCAGCAACCACCTTCTCAAGCTGCTCAGTAAGCTGGACAACTTTCTGCTGCGCCGATTCCTTCTCCAGTACGGCAAACCGCAGTTCCGTAGCAACTTGGTCAGTTCCCTCTTTGCCCACACTGGGCTGCGGAGAATGCTGCTCCATCGACATGTTATCCTGCACTGCAATCTTGTTGATGGGTTGGTAGCCATCCAACTGCAGAGGAGACGGCGGTTCTGGGACTGACTGAGCCGTGGCCACCTGAAAGAACCGTTAATCAGCATCGCGTCACATCTCACAGGTGCTCGTCGTTCTATGTGCAGCTGTGCGACGGAATATACGAACTATCTACTTACAATAAGATCTGAGGCACACGAATTGATCAATTGCGAGACGGATGGTACCCCCATTAAAACAAACGCAGAAAGTGTCAAGTTCAACAGCGTTATGATCATAAAATCGAAGATTAGCAACATAGGGCTACTGCTCGCATACCATACTCACGTTGCTGCATGTAGCCACGTCAACCGTGGACGTATTCGATGGAAACTCTGCGATACCCGGGGCGACTAAAGGACTGGCTTTCACTGGGGCGACTAAAGGACTGGCATTCACTGTACGCTTTGCAGCAGAATCAGGCTGGCGTGTCGCTTTCAAAGCTGGACCACGAAGGGATGCACCAATCTTCACCGTCTGAATGGCCAATGGGGTAGGAGACTGCGCGATTCCCGATGATCCTGGGAGCGTACCTGAGCGGGCCGTAGTCTTCAAATTCCCGGTGATCACCTTGTTACCGTTGGTCGTGGCTGAACCGCTCCCCTTCTTGGCGGATAAAGGCGAAAGAGCTGCCTTCACTGGTGTCTGAGGCAACTGCTTTTGAGTCGAGCGCATCGTAGTACTAGGAGCAGTTTTTGTCGGGGCTCCGGCAGGGATGGTTTGATCAATGCGCATCGGAGTGCTAGGGGTTGTTTTCGTCGCGACTCCGGCCGGGATAATTTTATCACGGCGCATCGGCTTTCGTACGTCTTTCAACGGTGTGCTCGACATTTCGTCAGGTGCAGTTAATCCAAGTTGATAAAAATAATATGAGCACGACTTAGGATTACCGATTGGTCTTGCCGTTCACTGGCAGTTGTAGGAGCTACTTATTGCTTTGACAATACAGAACTTCAAAACCTGGACAAATTACGGACTTGTGCAAAAGTCTAACTAGGCGCACTGGAATGCGTCAACTGTCGACTGATGCGTGCAGGCGATACCAGAGATCTACCGAATTTCCGCAGCGGTTTAAAAGCGGATGCCATGCGGTGCATGCGAGCTGTCCTTATCCGATTGCATCACAGACATTCGCGACTCTGTTTCTTCTCTTTCGAGCCATGTATGGATTGGGTCAACACACGGATCATTATTAAGGCTGCGGCCAGAACAAACTGTACATAAGGCAGTTGCAGGCACGGTACGGATGCAACCTCCAAGAATATTCTGGTGTTAACGGAATGGCATTCGCTAATGTGACATCCTTCTCTGTGTATTTCCACTTCAACATCGACCATTTCCACGGGATTTTCTGATCGATGATTTCTTTGACAAAATACATTTGAACGGCTGGGCAAATTAGGAAATTTATGCGCTCTGGCCTCATTTTCTGATGGCGTACAACAGCCAAGAATCCGTATACCGGTACCGGTAATAATAGAATACAAAACACAACGGCCATCACAACACTGACAATCGTTATTAAACGTAGGAAAAGAAAACGCTTTTATTTCACCCTGCCGCGAAGTTCACAATTCAGCATTTATCAATGTTAACACGGGATTTATGGCTACCATTGGACATCAGTTTTTGTGGCCTTGTAGAGAAAAAGACTAACGTCTATAATGCCTGAACACTTGATGCCAGATGCATACTTGATCTGGTTCTATCCTTTGCCCAGTGTACCGCGGCATTTCTTCGCAAATAGCAGTGCCAGATGAATGGAGAAGCTGATGTAGTTTTCGTCAGGAGACGTGTGGGAAGGTTGTTAAGCAAAAAATATCCAAAGTAGTGAACCGGTTGAGAATGGATTTAATGGCGTCGATTTTGGGAGATATCTGCGTTGTTGCTGGAGCAAATATCGGCTGAGGGAGGCGGACATTCAGCGACCGATGTGATTTCTAAAGTAGCCCATACTGAGCTCCGGAGCAGCAGGGTTCTCACTTTGCACGCCAATGTGACGCCATGTTGCTTCACGTTCCTGCCACACGCACGCCGACGGAAAGTTGGAGAACTGAATAACATGACTGCCGGGCTGGTAAGGTATTCGACATTCATGCAACAAATTTCCGGTGCGGACACCGCTGGTTCTGTCAGGTGGCTGTCTGACCGGTTACACAAACCTAGGATTTTGGTGTGAACGCTGCACTTGTGTGTCGCACGTAAACAGCAGACAGAAATAAACGTATAATCTAGCGTTTCAACTCATCAATTAGGTAAGAAATTATTGTTTCGTGCGTTTTTGCGCGTTCAAATCGTACATATGAGACACTTGTCTGACAGTGTTTGTACAGAAGCCTGAATTAAGAATTTTATCTGGAAGCAGAACACATGCGCCTCGGCGGCGGCAGAATTTCTTTATTCAGTTCGGTCAAAAAAAGGTCTGTAGCGAATGAACAAACAAACAGCGAAAGCACAACGGTGCACGCAACAACTCACATAACAGTTTTCCCTTTGCAGGCAAAGCCGAAATTTTTAACTGCATACGTTGCGTTAGTGTGAATAATTCGATCAGTCTCAGACTTTGGGTGGTATCGCACCAGCGTACTGCTGTCCCGCTGGATACGGCATCGGCTGCTGCCCCCCTGGATATCCCTGAGTTCCCGCAATAGGAGCGTGCGTGACATAGTGATGCACCACCCCGGGATGTGGCGGATTCAGCGCGGGATTCCGGGCGGAGAACACGGCCAGAGCGATGCTGGTGGAGAAGACCGCCAAGTACAGGATGAGCTCGACGGCCGCCGCGGGGAAGAGAATCGTGAGGGTAATGGGCCAGATGCACAAGGAGAAGGAATCGATGCAGCACAGAATGGCCAGCACCAGGGTGGCGATCAGCATGCAGCGCTTCTGCTCGGTGTTGCCGAGGATGGCTTTGCCGGCGGCGACGGCCAGGACGCCGGTGATTATGTAGAAAATGCCCAGGACTAAGCCGGTAAAGGCCGTTGAAGTGGCGCTAACTGCAGCAAAAATCAAATTAAATAAATTTGATTTCAGCGTTATAAGTCTGCAGAAAATGCTGGGTAATTCCCGGCTGATTGTCGACAGGCACACCCTCGCGTCCAACTGGGATAAGTTTTCCTTAAGATTGGATGTTTACTGATGAGTAGGTTTAATGTTATCACTTTGGGCAATCAATAAGGCGTAGAAAATTAAATAGTCCTGGTAGTTAACCCACAGAAAGGTCACGAGATTACGCACGTTAACTTAGATATGTGGTATCTATCCGGTTAATGTAATTCCAAGATTTTAACATTATCGACAGTTGATGCGAAAATAATAACAATTAAGAAGCAGAAGTGTGTTAATTTACTGACAAAATAGAAAAAAGTAATTGAAAAAAATTATTGAAAAGATAGAGAAAAGTTTGCGGGGAGTTTGCTGCTGAAAGGGGGATCATACTGTGTTGCGTTTGAGAGCGGTGCCAATCGATTTTACTCCAGTGTGGCCGTGAAAAGCGTCCAAATTCACACAAATTACGTTTTATCGATACTCGCACACATGACACACACACACACACACACAGAGCGCTGCTCTTTTCCCTCTCGACCGTCACGCGTACAGGAAACAGCCAACAGAAGGCAAAAATCACGCCATAACCCCCTATAAATGCTTTCAGCAGAAAGACCAATTGTCGGAAATCTATTTTGTTTATTCCGTCAAAGAGTATTCACAGAAGCTGGAAATAAAAAGTACAATATACAAATAACAGTTTCGATTCGCAACTTTTTCAACCGGGATTAAATTTCGAAAATGTACATTATTCCAGGTAATGGAATTTTACGGATTAATAACACAGAGCTATGGATAAAGGTGCGAACAGCTTGTCGGACGATTGGGATGGGATTTGCCAGTATCTTCATTTCACTGATACAGTCATCACACGTCAAGACTGATTACGCTGTGCTAAATCTGCTCTGACGTTTACATGTGCTAATGTCGTTACTCAATTATCTTGGCACTTTGTTTGTTCATCAACAACATGCTTCTTCGAAAACAATAGACTGTCGTTCAGAGAAACTTTTGTATTCTCACAGGAAACAAGTTTTGTGCAAAAGTCAAAGGTTTTGAGTGCAACGAAACAATAATCTATCAAACTAAATCTTCCATCACCTAAGTCACGCAAAAACCATCAAACACCCAGCAGTATGCACGCTATGCTCAACAAACTCACACTGTGCACTTACCCGAGACAATTAGTAATCACCCGATAAAACCGTTTCCCGCACAAATCAGGTATACAACCAGATGATCAACCACTGACGCTGGACAAAAAAAGGGACAAGTTTTGGTGGATTATACAGTGGCGCGTTTAGACCGGTTTTTAGGGGGACACCAGGGAACTCCGACAGAAGGGTCCCCCCTTCTCTTAGATTTTGGCGAACCCACCTACAGCATACCGGCTAGGGGGGCGCCACGGCGCGCCGGCGACCCCCCTAAACGCGCCACTGGGTGGATAAACAACGGAAGAAGCTGGGGTGAAGTGGGTAAATGAGCAGATTCATGAAAACTGGTCTCACGAGATATTACACATATACATCTCTCAAGATGTGCATATAGGGGAGAGAGGGAGAGGAAAAACGTCAATAGACGGGCACAGTTTTGTCAGTGGACGGGGATTTGTGTGCGTTACGCGTGTGCCTGCACATGACATGTCGGGTTGATATGCTGCACTGTTACCCTCACCATCATCATCCCGCAGCAGAATGACGGGATATGTGTTAGAATGTTTGAGCGGGATGGTGCAGCGCCTATGTACGCGGATGCCGGCTGAAGGCCTATGCGCGCAGACAAGTTGCGGATTAGCTGCTATCGGTCCCTTTTTTTCATTTGTGGGGGGTATGTTATTAGTCACTGTTTTGTCTGTACGTTGGGCAAGCAGCGTTAGCGGCTATGCAGTGTGTCTTACGTGTTGAATTTCTCGCAAATGAATGCGGTACATACAGACCAGGATTCGGCAACGAAATTCTCGTGGCTTTATGTCATAAATGACCACCAGTATGCTTCCATTTCAATAATCTCATGGTCCGATGTTGTTGATTCTGGTTTAATCTATTTAAAATAATTTATAAGTTTAGAAGAGGAATAGTATGGAACCAAATTATATATAGTTTGGTGTGGCTCTATATAGCTGTACACCAGCGTTAAAATGAATATGTGAACGAATATGTGCTGCTACAAAACATTCCAATCAAAAGCCTTTGTCAATATGGCGAATGCCTGGTTGACGCGCTGTTGCACTGATGCTTCCCTGTTTCCCTCAGATATCGGGACTCTGATGGAGACAGAGCGTATTTGCTCTGAACACGGCTTCTCCTCGTGTAATACCTTCAACCCCAGTGGGTGAACCAATAAAAACATCGAGCCCTGTCATTTCCTCCATTCCCGGACAATTCCGAAGAATCCAGCGCGAGGAAAATGGGAGAGAGACGAAGAAATGTCTTCGCAGGGTACTGCCAGTTTTAGGGTCGCATTACCTTTTCCCACAAACCACTCTCCGATTTTCCTCCTAGGGTGACCTTTCCTGACGGCAAAAATCACCAAAATCGGCGGGAAAAACCAGACTTCTGCGTTGATTCCTGGATTTTGTTTGGTTCAGCGACCGCTGAGCTGACGACACGTCTGTGACGCTAATCGACCCAACCAGAGAGGTCACCTCCATTACCAATGGACCGGATGTACCACAGCCTCAGGCGTTACCAGTACCATCGCCATTCAGCAACGCATCAGCTGAAACTTTGCCTTGTAATACATATTACACATAATCAATCGAACGCCACATGAAAGATTTTACGACGGTTACAGATATAATTCACGTAATTATGATAGTTCGATAATTATTCATGTACGACAGGTACGTGCATCTATAGCCGATTTTTTTGCGCTGCGGGCCCGGCTGCCACACAAGCCAATTATTTCTTGTTTTTTTCAGATAGCCTAGCATCCGTTCTAAGTAGATAACATGCTCGGCAGGCGCAGCTACTGCTTAACGCTGTTGTTTTTTACTTTTTTTGATGGTAAATGACGGGACATAGCCGATTTTTTTGCGCTGCGTGCTCGGCTGCCGGACAAGCCAATTATTTCTTGTATTTTTCAGATAGCCTAGCAT
>JAQGAU010002690.1:0-14845 GCA_034698045.1 Paramacrobiotus richtersi
CCGCTGGAGGAAGCGAAAACCCAAAGAGGAAGGAGCTGGCGAACCTTTACATTAGAGTTACGATCCGTTGCTAGGAAAGGATACAATGGATTGGACAATGGATTGTAGTGGTAAAGTGATATTCATTGCTCAAGCGTTATGAACTGAATGGCAATGGTAAAGTGGTTGATTAATGGAATTGGTGTTTCCAAAATTTTTTTAAAGAAGGGAAGGAGTGTGATGTATGCACAGTTGTACTTAGCAACTGCCCAGTGGTTTCTGTAGTATTCTATTGTTACAACTTTAGTTGGTTATTGGCTCCACAGCGAGCGGTCGTATTTAATAAATACAATGCCGCCGCAATACATGACAAAACCAATACTGTAAGTGTAGGGTTGTAGAATCGAACAGAACAACGAACCCGGCAATGCCGAAAATTTCACCGGTAGCAATGTCCCTCTTGTTAGAGTGCCGATAACTTCACTGGCAATTAAGCCCCTCTGCATACAGTACCCTGGACATGACCTGCAATTAAGTTCGCTTTGCCTACAGCACCCTGGACATCACCGGGAATTAAGCCCTCTGCCTTAAGCACCAATGTCAGGACCGGCAATCAAGTGCTGTCACTCTGGCACAAATTGACAATTAAGTCCCATTATCCAGACTGTGCGGGCAATGAAGACCCCTTAGCGAAACGCAATCTTGGAACGATATTTATTAATACATAAATATGCTACCGGCTTTGCACTAGAAATAACAATAACTGAATGGCAAACTAGGCAACAACAACATAGTACAGGAAGGCTCCTGGGTACATGAAGGCCATGCTCCATATCGCTGACCGCATCATTGTATTCTCGTGATGACCCTAGGTCACTCAATGCATCACACAAAATTACAATCGCGCCCTAATACCCTTTACGTATTCGGGGTCCTGATTTCGTGGTAGTCAGTCGTCACATTGGTGGCAGTAGTGACGGGTGTGATCGGCGAAGTTCTTTAGTTCGTTGGTTTTCGGCTAAGGTCTTTGACGTCACGAAGCCTGAGCAGCGGTTACGTTTTTGGTAATGGTTACAAGGGGACCTAACAAAACAATATGGGGGGACATTATTGCTGGTTATACACATGTGATGTCGGAAAACAATATGAACTACGAAACTGTGAATTACGAACCACGACGAATAAATCCGAATCTGGTAAACTTTAAGGAATCAGGTGAGGACACATGTAGCCTCATACTTACTACTGGCATCGGAATTATGCGAGTCAACGGACCTTTTCTGACTGCTGTAAGAACAGCGCCCTTGGTTTTCGCTGGAGTAACCTTCACAGGTTTGCCCGACTGTTCTTTCCGGATATCGACGGATTTCAGAACGGGTCACCTTTGGCCATCTAGGCTTGCCCACTCTTGTGTAATGGCTATTGGCGTGATTAGGGGCTGCGAACTGCTGTTACGAAATCCTTCCGATTTTTTAAAACACAGTGAATCGTCAGCGTTGTTCTATTACTGTACCTAGCAACTGAGGTAAATGAGCTGTAATGATCAGCGAGCATTTGTTTATAACCTACGGGTTGCCTTAGGGTTCCAACAATGATAAAAGCGACATACATCTGGCAACGCAGGTACAAGCCAACAACAAGCGATTTATAAAAAGCCAGTCTCTGTAACAAAAAGCGATAATTCCGTGCTACACACCTCACTGATCTGCATTATTAAAAATTTTGTGTCGTCCATTATGAAGTTTCTTGTGTACGGATCGGAAGGTTGGATCGGCAGTGCAATCACGGACATTCTTCGCAGCGCGCGGGATGAGGTTGTGTCAGGTCGCCGCATTGCATCAATCGAAGATGTGATTGCTGATATAAAGCTATATTCTCCACAGTACGTTATTTGTAGTCTGGGCCGCACCTGCGGACCGGGATTTCCATCAATTGACTATTTGGAACAGGCAGGAAAGCTCAGTGAAAACATTCTTGCCAACCTCACCGCCCCAGTATTTATCGCGCATGCCACTGGACAGCTTGCTGGGCTTAGCCCAATTCCTGTCCTGTACATCGGGTCAGGATGCATTTTTGAGTACGACGATCGTCACCCACAGCATAGCAGCATTGGATTCACCGAAGACGATAAGCCGAATTTTTTTGGGTCATCGTATTCCATCGTAAAGGGACAAACCGATCAGCTACTTAAAAATTTTCCTCACGTCCTCAACGCCAGAATACGGATGCCAATAACGGAACACAGTCACACGCGCGACTTCATAACCAAAATCCTTGGCTACAGAAAAATTATATCAGTTCCCAATTCAATGTCCGTGCTTTCGGACATTCTTCCGGTTTTAATCGCCTGCCTCGTTGATGGGAAACGCGGCATCATTAATGCAGTAAACCCCGGTGTAATTGATCATGAACAGATCATAAAGCTTTTCGAAAAAATTTCCGGCTTGAAACACGTGTACGATCTGATGACGGTTGCGGAACAAGACAAGCTTCTCTTGGCGAGTAGATCGAATAACTATCTTGATTTCACTTTACTAGAGCGCTGGCACCAGAAACTGCCATCCCATCTTCGAGCAAAATACAGAGTGCGGGACAAACTCGCCCCAATCGAAGAAAGGATTCGCCGTATTTTAGCGGTGCGTTTGGCTATAGAAACCACATCCTTGGAAGCCAAAGTCATCATGGTTACAGGCGGCTGTGGTTTCATCGGCTCGAATTTCATAAATTACTGGGTAAAAGAACATCCAAACGATGTCATCGTAAATTTGGATTCATTGGAACTTAGTGCCAATCCTAAGAACATTGAGAACCCGGATCACTTGAAGTACCATTTCGTATGTGGGAATCTGTTGGACCGGTCGTTAATTACCAAATTGTTCAAAGATTTCCGCTTCACGCACGTTGTTCATTTTGCGGCGGCCAGTAATGTGGATCAGTCTTTTGCGCGTCCCATGGACTGCACGAGCTCAAATGTTTTAGGGACTCACGAGCTTCTCGAAGTTATTCGTCAGCACAAAAGTTTGAAGCTACTGGTATATATCTCCACTGATGAAGTTTATGGGGAAATTAGCGAAGGTGCCAACTCGGAAACAAATCCGTTCCTTCCCACTAATCCATACGCAGCCACTAAGGCAGCTGCCGAATGTCTGGTCATGTCGTACGGGAAGTCGTATAATATTCCCTATATTATTACCAGAGCTAACAATGTCTACGGACCTTATCAGTACCCTGCACAAGTTATACCTAAGTTTACCTTTCATTTGTTAAAGAAACGAAGAATGCCGGTGCATGGAAACGGACAAGCTGTGCGACGCTTCTTGCATGTGCGAGACAAATGCACTGCACTAGACGCCATTATTCAGAAGGGTAGGATTGGCGAAATTTATAATATTGGAACTACAGATGAAATATCGGTTTTGCAAATTTGTCAACTGTTACTAACGAAAATTCTCCAGTATGACGTTGACTCGACCGAGTGGATAGAGTACGTTGCTGATAGGCCATATAATGACTGCCGGTATTCGATTGATTTCTCGAAACTAAGAGCCCTGGGATGGACTCAAACGGTCCCATTTGAGGAGGGTATTACAAATACGGTTGAATGGTATCGGAACAACCAGGCGCACTGGGGCGTTAACGGTCATCTGGACGAAGCTTTCCGCGCGTCAGATCACAGTGATGACAAATGAGGGGCAAAAGAGCGTTTCAAGGCAATCGAAACGTATCACTGCGGTGCCATTGTATTAAACGGAACAACATAAATTTTCCGTCGTTTTCGGGATCGCTTCTAATTAGACTGGCTACTTCGAAATTGCGCATGAAGGACTATGTGATGTCCAAGGCAACATGTTATACGCTTATACGCTTAAAACAATACGCTTAAAAAAATACGCTTATTAATCTGCTCATCCCTTGATGTGCGCGGGCCACCCCACGAAATCAATATATCTGAAGCTTTCCAGGATAATTCGCTTAAGAAAGTAAAGCAATGGTCATGTCGGTATGATGTTGCTGCCGTGGGAAGAACTACTGCATGTTGAGAATAGCAAACTCGGAATCATTTTGCATAGCAAAGGCGTAAATAAAGAGCAACAACAACAAGAACGTTATTTCTCTGACCATTTCGGACCAGCAGGTGCCATGAATCTGCTGGGCACATGGAAGTAATGCGCGGTAATGTTAGTTTGATTTTGGCTACTGTTCCTTCGCGTGCTAATTGGGACCACAATAATATTCATAAAATTAAACAAAAACAAATCTAAATCATTTCCGAGCCATTGCCGAATGAAGAGACAATGACAGCCGAAACATACAAGACAGCTATACCGTCTGACCTGTTGGTCGAACAAATAAACCGATACTACTGGATGCCTTCATTCAGTATCAGGCGAACGTGATGGCAGCAGTCTCGAACGTCTTTCAGTAGCCGCCGAATGTGGTTTCCGATCGCATAAGTGTCGCGGTCCACGTCGTCAGTTCTGATCTCGCTGTTCGCGCAGTGCTTGACGTATTCGAAAAACTCGGATGGTACAAATGTCAGCTTTTGTAGAAGTAAACTGCGCGATGGCATATGCAGCAGATAGCGTCAGACACTTAAACGTGACGCACATTTCTTCTTCTGGAACATCGCCGTGCCGAAAGATACGCTCGCATCGGCCCAAATTCTTCCATCGTCCAGTTTCGATCATTAGGTGATGACAACTGGTCAGGGATCGTATGATAATTGTTAATAATTGTATTTATTATTAATCAGTTTTCTATGTTGTTGTTCGACTGAAGCGAACGTAAGGTCCTTTGTACTCATCTCAAACTAAGTTTTGTTTAAAGTGAATTAGTAACAGCTTTTTATCAGTGAAAGATAACGAAGTTAGCGACTTTCAGAAACGGATTGACCCTTTAGAAAATGTGACCCATATCAGACTTACTTCAGCACTTTTAACAAATCAGCGCTGTTCGGTATTACTATCAGATCATTATTCTTACTTCTGATGCAGCTGTTACAATTTCTGCAGTGTAACATAAAGAGTATTTTTATTAAATACGACATAAAATAGTACAGGACTAACAATTGCAAGTACAGTAGTAATACAACATATAGTACAGACATACAGTACAGTAGTGGTTACACGCGCTATTAAATTCACACTGTATAACAATCAAGCATAGACGTACAACAACATACGTACCATATTATTAACGCATGACAACTAGTTTTAAAACTTCTTTACAAATTAAAACTAATTTTGTCTTTTGCAAAATAAAAACCCGACTAGGCCCCATCGCAGAAAAGACTAAGTTGTTGAGCTGCCCGACGCATTGTTAGTCCAAGTGATTCGTGCGTGACCTTTTGCCAGAATTTTAGTTGAAAGTTTGCCTTCAGTTTTGTTAGTTTACGTTCGTTTTAGTTTTAAATTTGGCTTATTTCTGACTGAATACTGATGACATGAAAGTGTCTTTAGATGTCGCATAATTCATGACTACAGTTAGAAGTACGGTGTTGTCTTGCGTTCAGTTTATTGTGATTTGGAAGGTTGTACGTACAGCCTTATAATCCAGATTATTTCTAGTTTAAGCATTAATTTCCTTGGTTTGTACGTCTATAGTGAGTCACTCTATACAGTACAGTGAAAATTTTTATGTAGTGCGGACACCAACAGTGCATGTATTTAACCTACAACAGAATGCAATACGGTACAATAATACGTACAAGAAACACCTTCGGCTGCCGCCTCAGGGTTTCCTGAGACCTGTGCTCAGAACTGATTTTAAAAAATTAATTAAACTTCTTCGAAACCAGTTGTCGGTCTGATCCGTAATTGCGAACATTTGCTTGAACAACGCGTAGCGTTTAAAGTGTTTTTAGTTTAATGGTCTTGGCTATTTATTTCATCAGTTCCGCTCCATTCCTCGCTCTCTGCACGTCTTTGTCTGCTGCTGTCAGATACGTCAGCAGACTGGTCACTTTACCGTGATACTTAATAAATTTCCGGTAGTAATTTGCAAGACCGAGCAAACTCCTCAGTTCTTTGAGTGTTTGCGGTTTGGAAAATTCAGGTGCTGCCTTGATCTTATTCGGATCACAGCTAATTCCTTCCTGGGAAACAACATGTCCAAGGAACGTCAACTCCTTCATAGCGAAATGGCATTTCTTTGTCTGTATGGTCATGTTGACATCCCGAAATGCTTCAAGTGCGGAACGCATTCTGTCTAGGAGTTCCTTCAAGTTCACACCGTAAATGATGATAGCGTCCATATATACCATTATCCCATGGTGCTTTAAATTCTTAAAAGCCTGGTCCATTGCAGCTTGCAAAGCAGCGAGCGCATTCGTAAGCCCGAATGACATGCGCATAAATTCAAACAATCCTTCCGGAGTGCAGAATGCCGTTTTCTCAATGCACTTTTCTTCCCCTGGCAACTGCCAGAATCCACTTGCACAATCTAGGCCGGAAAAATACGCGTTACCTGCCACTTCGGCAAGTAAATCATCCGCGATGGGGAGTGGATACACGTTCTTGCAATCTGGTTTAACTTTATGTAGTTCACACAAAATCTTGTCGTGCCGTCCTTCTTCTAGACTAAAACCGCTGGAAACGACCATGGACTGATCAAAGGGCGTATAATTCCTTTTCTAACATGACTTGCACGTGCTGTTGCAGAATCTGCCTTCCCTTCCACGATGTTCTGGTAGGTGGGCATTTGATCGGCGGGCTATTCTCCGCATCAATCTCGAGCGACGCCGCGGTACCTTCACCGTACGGTCGCGCCGGAGTGGGCAATAAATCCACAAAATCCCGAAATAAATTCCGAATATCTTCTTTATCTGCTTCTGGCAGTTCTGGATTTATATTCATATTTGCAATGTTTTCTCGTGCAATGCCTTCTCCTCTTCCGTGTATTCTCGGAACACATACACTTGATCCGGTTCCGGTAAGTCAGAATACGATTCAATCGTTCCCAGCCAAATTCCTGGCCTAATAACGTGCATTTTATCACTATAATTCGCTCCCAGAACCATGAACTTGCCCTTCACTGGTTCAACCAAACCGGGCAATAATTCAATATGGTCGGTGATTTCCAAGTACGATTTCGGTATGTAAATGTACCGGTTTGTGTTGGAGCGATTCCAATTCTTGACACGCACATATACTGGCTGCCGACAGTGTGACATCAGTCGACACTGACTTCTGCTGTACACTTTCAACACTTCCTTGGACTGCATTTTCGTAAACTTGCGCTTTCTGCATGGTTGACCACTACATCGGTTCAACATTTCCTTTCGAGCATCGCGTGATCATCTCGTCATCAGTTTCACTAATGCCGCTGTCTGCTGTGTCAGGTGGTTCATTTCTTTCCACAGACGGCTTTGCATCTTCCTGTTTCACGCTTCCAGTTTCTGGCGGGACAGAACAACCCGTATTCGGAGACTCGCTAGAAGTTTCAGACTGCTTCTCACTGTCTACTGCGACCACTTCCGGTTTCTGCCTCTCTTTCCATCTGATCCGTTCGCTCTGATGCTCGTGGGCTCGTTTCCGCCACGTTAACATCAAGCGTTAATAACGTAACTCTTTCGCAGCTCTTTTCTGGAGAAATTCCATCTTGTACTTCCGTTCATTCATGTTGTGGGTGGTATCTCTCAATTCTGCACTAATATCGTGCATCATTGTCTGCATCTGAAACCTTCGTAAAGTCGATTCGAAATCGGATTTCTCTCTTCTCTTTGAGCATTCGTAGTCTTGCGTTCAAATAGTCAAGCTGAAACGGCTGAGCTTTCCAATACAATCTTCGAAGTCCAAACCAAAACGACTCTGGATCTTCAGTCGCTAATCTTATCTTCTTCTCCTCCAAATCTAAAGACTGGTGTGCAAAATCTTCTGCCAACAAATTCATCTCTTTGGTCAATGCATCATAACGCAGTAAGTGAGGGCAAACCTCTGATCCAGAAGCAAAATCTCTGCCTCTAAATCCTAACATCGTCAACCGGTCAACGCCGGAATATACACCCGTTGCGTCTTGATCAACCACAGAAACGTCAACGTCAACAGACTTCTTGCTCATATCATTCTTCAAATTTAGATTCGGGTCGACAAAACTAGAAACTTCTGCTTCCAGATTTACTTCAGACGTTACTTCAACGACCGTATCCGTTTCAAAACTGAAGACATTCTCTATAGGTTGCTAAGGTTCATTGTCTTCGATTTCAGCGTCGGACATTTCGTACCATTCATCATCGCTCGAAACGTATTCTGGTGCCTTTGGTCTCGCGGGTGACATAAGCCACTCTTCTATGACGAGAGCTTGCCCATTCTGGACTTCCTCTTCGCAGCGTAATCGCTGTAATAACTCCGTAATTTCCAGCAACCATTATCCCTCGGAATCTGAATCGGTTTCTGCATTATCTGAGCAGAAAGCATCTTTATTCTGCATTTGCTGTTCAACCTTCCGGTTGGTTTCACTGCTGAGATCGTTATTGTCATTATCATAAGTCAGCACATCTCGATTTTCATGGGATTCAGAAGTGGACGAGACCGGCGACAACGCGAATCTGCCCTTTTTCATCTCTTCATTTCCGGCGGTAATCAGTACGATTTCTGACTTACTTCTCTGCCAGCCTTCATACATCTTTCCCTAGCACTTCATCGTGAGCGTACGACTGAAGCTGCTACTCTGAACTGGTACTGCATCTTCCCATTCATTTTCACTAGCTTCGTCGATTGTCTGCAATTGCAGCTCGCATCCGGGTGCTTTCGCATTCTCCAGACTGGGAACGTCTCAATGACAAGGAAACATCTCGTCAAGGACTGGGAGGTCCTTGATGATGCGTTTCTGCCTTCGTCGCTTCTTAGCGAATGGCGAAATCCGCTCACTCATTTCCCGTCGCATTTCAAACGATTGTAAATCAGTCCGTAGTTTAACGACATTGCGGTCTTCAACTGGTTCATCGTCAAACAAAAATGCCAACCATCCCTTCACAGAGGCTTCCACTGTCGGCCATCCATGATTTCCTAGTTTAAAGACATCGCGGTCTTGTGGTTCACAATCAAAGGATTCACTGTGCACCTGAACGATTTCTTCATGATTGCATTCACATTCAAGGTGTAGTTTATCGACATTTCGGTCAGCACAGTTCCCCAAGGTTATAACCAGATCCCGTGCAGGTTGCTGTTCAAGCAAACCCACATTAGCTTCTTCCATTTCCGAGGCCTTCGGTCTCGCGGGAGCCCGCGGCGTATCATCAGCTGTTTGCTGAACGACTTCTTCCGGTTTCTTTTCGTTCGAAACTGTCGTTAATTTCTCTAGTTCTTGGGTCGTGATCGGCTTTATCAGCGACTGCTTTGCTGGCCGTTTAGCAGGTCTACTCAAAGCAAATATCGCAGACGTTACGCGAGACATCGGAGCAAAGACATCCGGTTTGTATTCCCTTACTATCGGTAGAATGGTAATCTGACGGATAATATCCGTATTGTCATCTTCCGTGAACATCTCTGGATTCAGGGAGTATTTGCTTGGCCGCCAAACGGAGCAGATCGTCATGTTTCGACTTGGAGGTACCACAACAGCTTCTCGCTGGTTGATACATGGCGCCATTTGCAACTGTTCGAAGAACGTGATCATAACTGACTGATCATACTCGTCCGGCTTGATATCAAACGCAATATGCATCTTTTGGATATATTTATTCAGTTCCTTGTACTGCTGGGTAAACATCGTACTCCACTCGATTTCTCTTCAGATATTACGTCGTAATGCTTCATCTTTGACAAGCAACTTCATGCTGCCAAGATCCAAAACATACGGTTTCGTTTTCAGAAAATCGCATCCCAACAGTACCGGACCGAACCCAGGTACGGAGTATACAAGAGCGGTGTGGGAACATTCAGTATCCGGAATCTTCACCGTAATCACAACGTACTGGGATACGTTCACCTTCGCTCCACCGATACCGACAACCTGTCTGGTTGGGCGTAACAGGACTTTAATCAGTTGGTGCTGATCGACAAAGGATTCAGAAATCAACGACGAGACAGCGCCCGTGTCAAAAATTGCACGAATGGGCACATTATTGACAGTGCACCAATACGTCATATTGTATTCTGGGCTGGGGCTGGGGCCTGGGCTGTATTCTGCGTTTGCATAGGCTGATTCATGCCCTGCTGCGATAGATTCTGCGTCTGCAGTGCATTCTGCGACTGCGGAGGACACTGGAAATTATTTCCAGGATACAACTGTCTAGGCGGTGGGGCCAAATGTTGTGGCTGACCAAACTGCTGAACCAGTCGGTACCGCGGTCGTATGCCTTGATTCTGCTGTGGCTGCCAATTCTGACCTCGTTTGTTACCACCATTCTGCTGATTTCCTTAGTTCTGACGAGGGTTCTGACCAGGGCCGCGCTGCTGATATCCATTCGGGTTTCCTCCCTGATACCGATTCTGGTTACCGTACTGGTTCGGAGGTGGCCGTCGTGCACCAAACCCTGCCGGTCCCCTTGGGCCATACATCGATTTTCCCAGACCTGCGGAGGACACTCTGCTTGTGTATAACCTCGCTGTTTCTTATAGCATTGATCTTCGGTGTAGAAAATCCATCCGCACCAATCACACTGCATTGTTCCAGGAGGAATATCATATTCGACCATCTGACCATTTTCCAGGTATATCATGCATTTCATCGGTAACGGATTCGCATCGCCAGTGATCTGGTTCATACGAGGTGCTGTTGACTGAATCGGCCGGACATACTGCATTTCCTGGGGTTGCATTGGCATTGACTGCCTCTGCGCCACATTCGGTTGTACCATTCTGGTATCCTGAACGGCTATTCTATCGTAATCCGCTTCTGCATTTTCCATACCATAGCATTCATCGACTTGGTATACCGGTAGTGACTTTTCTTCCGAAATGCGAGTACGCCACCTTGCCTCTCTCTTCCGGTCTTCTTCCATTTTTTCTCGAGCTCCTGGTGATATCCAGCTTGGGTACGAAAATGTCAGATACGGTTGAGCATACTGCGGCCAAGGAACAATCGTATCATCCAAAGTGTCCTTGTCCACATCATTCTTGTTTCGATATGACGGAAATTCCTGCATATAATACTGTACGATTTTTTCCAATTTTCGCATCGTTATTCCGGGAATTCCAATAATTGCTTTCTGCAAATCGGGATCACCTTTCAGTCCTCGTTTAATGTAGGACAGTTTATCTTTTTCAGGAAATCCCGCACCACACTGTGTGAGGATCTTTTTCATCGCGCCGACATACTGCTCAAGGGATTCTTTCCCTGGGCGGAAGCAACGTTCTCTCAGATCTCTCAACGCTCGTTCGCGCCTTTGACTGTCTTCAAACCGAACATTCATCAGTTCAACCCAGCCTTCAAACGTATCCGGTGCTGTATCGGTTTCAACGAGGTCATCTGCCCATTGTCCTGCTTCGCCAGTTGAAGCCTGGCTGAGCTCAGCCTGTTTTCGTGTATTATCCCAACCGTTGCATTCAGCGGCTTGAAGGAACTTCTTCTTGAAAGCTTCATATTCTTTCTTGTTATTTCCGTTGTACTTCGGTCCTGATACAGCTGTAGTGATGATATGGCTTTTATTGTTGCTTGCCATTTTCTTCTGCACTACTTCCAAACCATGCCATGGTTGAAAATTCTGAGACTGATCCTGCTGCTGTCTTCGGAAATTCTGCTGATCTTGCTCGATTCCTCGCATTCCTTCATCAACCATTCTCTGCGTGTCTTGCTCATATCTTCCCATATTGGCATAGATCTGGTTCAACAAACCTTCCATCTGTCAAAACTTATGTACTTACAGTACGGGCATCTGAACAGCCGGTTCCTGCGGCGGATATCCCACTGGGGTTGCAGCTGCTGCTTGAGTATCATGCTGACCCTGCGCCTGATAATCTCGCGCTGCTTCTCGCGGATCATCATAATGCTGCTGTTGGTACTGCTGATTTCCTCGTGGATTATCTTGCTGTCCTCCTTGATTTCCATGATGATTGTCTTGTTGATCATGATACTGTTGAGGGAGTTGTTCTCTCTGCAGATTATTCTGGACCGCTGCCAATATCTCCGCTAATTTATTGCGTAAGTCGTGGCATGTATTGTCCATCCATGCAACCAGTTCTTCCGCTGTATTCTAATTTTGCCTTTGTTGGTAAATCTGTCCCAACTGATATATATCATCGAGCCGTTCTTCATAAGACTCGTTCATTAACAACCGACTGGTTGTTTCGTACCCGTTCAAGGTCTTCTCGAGTTTTCTTCCGCAAAGCTGACATAGCAGTCTGGGTATAGTTGATACCATTCCGCAAAGTCAGGCATGTCTTAACTAGATCTTCTCTCAATCTCGATGTTTCTGCCGAGACTTGGTTCACCAGTTTCGAGATTTCGGGTTCGGTATGGGAATACATCGTAGATCTGTACGACGTAGCATTCGTTGGTCGGCCAGCGAATCTCAGATTCCTGCCTAGTATCGAGGAGACTTTGATCTTCTAGAGACTGATTATTTGCCACATTTCTTCTTCCAGCTTCTTCCCTTTGATTATCGACTGCTCTTTGTCGATACGTCCTTTCATAAAGATTCAGCAATGAATCTCCTTCCAAATCTGGCTGTGTTTTGGTGCCTTCTGTTCCTGCCGAAGAGGATGGGAGCCCCTTGATTTGTTCGGTTTTCATCACTTGATCTCCCCTGTCACATTTCATGCAAGCGTTGCATCCCCTGAGCTGTTTCTGGGGTCACAACACGCTCCAGAATCACGCTGGGTGTCCCTGTTTGTGGGTTCCCAGTTCGTTGTCTGTTCGGTTTAGTTGACGGAGTCTCTGCTGCTCGACGCGACACGTTCTCCTGCACATTCATAAATTTTGATTCGGTCATCCCAAGTTGTCTTTCGTGCGGGGCTTGATCGATTACGAACTGTCGAGTCGATTCATCTTGACTGCTGGTATTCTGTCCGGGATTCTGATTCTGCTGTTGGTTTCGCAATCTGCCTCTTACATGCTGTTGCCATGAACGGCTGTATTTCGATACCGATCCGTTCAACGCGGTTCTCCGTGTTCTTGGTACAGCTGATTCGTTAACTTGGTTTCTGCCCGTATTTACTGATGGTTGGGCTTGCTGACTTCCATTCTCCACATTTCCGGTCTCGTCTCTGGGAATCTGGAAATTCATAATGTCTCGTGGTCGTTCATTACGATATTCGAAACAGTTGCTGTTCTCCTAAGATCGTCCCTTCTAGGACTTCCTGTCAGCGAATCTCGTAAGTCTGAGCGTGATGTAGACGGTGCGACAAACCCTGGATTCTGGTTGCCTTGCTGCACTGCTGATGACCGGGATTGACTTCGTAGGATTTCTGCTGCTGAGGTCAATGGCTGATTGCTGTGGGGACTTCCCCCAACTGTCTCGTCGCGTTCAATGATCGGTGACACTGCAAGCTGCATCGTTCGGCCTCGATAACTGAATCGGGACAAATCGGCTGGATTTCTTTCGTCAGACCGTTCAATGACTGTTCAATCCTGTTCTTCATCAACGCCCGCATTCAACAGAGCGTTTCGGTGATTTTCTGCATCAGTGGTCGTGGAGTTTGCTTGTGGCCCTTTTCTTGGTCTTCGTCCTACCTGGGTTTGTGCTGCCAGCCGTTTGCGTGTCACTACCGCTGCGCCACGTCTTGGACGACCTGTTGGTTGCGATGCAGCTGCTGCGAGCCTTTCCCGTTCTTCAATTTTTTTTCCGGGTTGCTTCGTGTCGTAGGCGTGCTGCTCGTGTTTGGCTGGATTTCGGACTTTGCGGGCGTGACAAATCAGGCTGGCTTCTGGACTGATTCAAAGTCCTGTCCCTCTCCATTCTTTCGATTTTCCAAATTCAGTTAAAATCTTCGTAAAACGGATAGTACGCTTGTACGTACTATTATGGTTCAGTGCAGGTTGTTAATAAGTGAACAGTATATTTATGATTTTATAGTTTATTGAAAAAATGTGGGCAAAATTTTATGGGGATTTTCCTGAAATTAAATAAATAACTCCTCGATAGAAATAATATAAAGAAACACAAAGGATCCTCAACGCCAAGCAACTCTCACAAAGGCTGAACGTTTAACCTTCTTTTCAACACCGCTTCTACGATGTTATCTCTGATCAGTCCTGGCGTTGGGCAAATGCTGTACGAAACACAAAACACAAAAGCACACGGCCCGTCACTTTGACGCGCTCGTTCTCAAACAACACACAAATCTGACAATCCACGTCGCTGTACTTACCTATACGCTCACGACCGAAATTCTGACTCTGCGCCGTAATTACTAGACTTTCGAAAGTTTGCTAAATGCTAAAATGCAAAATTCTGAAAATTCTCAGGAAAATGCAATTCTGATACCGACGTTAACCAGGCAAAAGTGCTCGGTAACCGCTGTCCGTGTGGTGGCTGAACAGGGGAGTTCTGCCTTGCGCCAAATTCAATCTCTGCTCCAGGAAGTGACGTTTGAACGCTTCGGAAAGGAAATCCAGGCTGTTATTCCTACTTCAAGGTGGTGGAGAAATTATTTAAAGACACCCAGGAGCGCCTTGTTGAGTAGTGTAATCGGGGAAATCCAGGAAACGGAAGTAAGCCCGAAAGACCCCACAGATCTAAGGAGGAATGTGATAACGACTTTAGTCTACTCTTCTCTGCACTTGTCTGAATCCGCAATCTATATCTAATAAAACCAGAAACTCGGGATCTGACTTTGTACTTTAATCATAGAAAATACAAACAACTTTGCCCAAGTCTAAATCATACAGAAAAGCAAGGAAGAAAAGGCCATTCACACTTTTCGGATCGATTCCGCACGGTAGAACATCAAAGCAGAACTAAAGAATTAATGAAACATTATTTTTG
>JAQGAU010002691.1:0-14841 GCA_034698045.1 Paramacrobiotus richtersi
ATAAAGAAATCCTACAGGAGGTCAGTTAGCACTGGATTTGTATCACACTAGAGTTTTTTGTGGGGTTAGCAGTAACAGTAACAAAAACTCTCAGTTTGCGAATGAGATTTGTATGACAGTGAGTTTCCGCTGTAACGTGTACTTTACTCTGGCGAAGTCGCAGTACTGATGCGAATGTAAACATTGTTTCTGGACGACTGCTGAACAATAGTATGCACTAGTAAGTATGCACGGTGCTACTGCCTTATAAACCTTATAATATTATAACAAACCTACCATATATGAGTTGTCGTCATTAATAACGCTTTAACGAAAAATCCCTAATAAATACACGTCACGATCAACTGCTGTTTCTGAACGTAATATTTATATCAAATAAGATCTTCTGTAGATATATAGATCACAGAAACCATGTAAGTTTATAATATTCCTATCGATATGCTTATGATTCGCTATATAATTTTCAAATCAGTTATCATTAGCGCCATGACGCATCGCAGTTTTTCTACCATTACTTCGCGCTTTCGGCTGAGATAAGATTCAAACTAGATAATTATAGATAGAATGCAGCCCATGACAGATTTGTTACGAGCTCTGCACCGCTGATGTATTATTTACGGAATGAATCTAACTAAACACATCTCTTTCTCTCAAATTAAAATTAATGTTCCTGACGATAGAATTATTTTAGTTGGAATACTGGGGAACAACCGATCCTACTGTCGGGCAAGAGTCAGATTTTGTAAGTGAAAAAAGAAACTAATGGCTGCACACAAGCAGTAACCAGCTCCGCTCGTTTAAAACACTGGGAACTGGTGCTTCTATACCGCAGCGAAAATTATAGGGAAACTGTAAACATGGCACTGAACTGAAATTATACGATTCAGAATTTACAGACATGGTAAATGTTGCCAACTGTTAACGCGGTTTTTGCTTATGCCGGCTACTGTATCACCGAAACCCATTACATAATTATAATTAATAATCCAACGACTCTCGTTTTAAACCATCTTCCACCGGCACACATTTTTCAGACCAATACAGTATCACTGATCCAAAGACCACAAATAAAACCATCTGCCCAGAACGAAATGCTAAAACTAAACACCGTAAAATAACTCAAGAAAGCTCCGTGCCGGACCTTGTATATGGGTAAATTCCGTTGAAATCCATGAAGCGGGACGATTCATACCAACATGTCCAGTGCCACCGATCATCTCAACCAGCCCAGTCCATCCCGTTTGATGGCTATAAAAATGCAATTTTGTTTTATACAATTTACAGTAATCATCTGAACAAATGCCTGCTGCAAAGCAACTGTTTCTTTGAATGCTTAAAGAAACAGAAAATTACCAAGGTCATGTTTTTATGTGGAAAACCATAACGATACGCACGAATGGTTAACGAAGCGAAACAGTATACTGACGTACTAAAATTAATTCAGGAAATACACTTGCTCAATAATCCTAACCTTGCTCCGCATCCACGCCCATTGTCACCGTGGAAATATTCGTAGAACAACAATAAATCCTTGAAATTTGGATCGTTGGCGTATTTTTCCGACAAACGCGAATCAGTGGCTACGAAAAGCACACCCAAGTTCGAAATAACCTTGAGATGAGCGATATACGGTTTCTTGTTCAGCATCACTTTATAACTAATGTTTCAGTTAAACAAGATGCCCAACGGATCTTTAACCGCAATATTACCATGTGCAGGACGGAATCAGTTCTCATCCGCAAGGAAAGTGTTGACCATTCGCTGACAGATTTCCATAGTGGCATCCTTCGAGTGCATCCAGTTTCCCGAGCTGAACAGAAACAGAAATTCTAAACAACAGAAACTGGTTCAAGTACGCTTCGTCGCACGCACATACCGAGGTAAGCACATCAACTTTCAAGTCGTTTCCGTAGTAGCAATCAAGTAATCAGCAAGCTTTTGACAATCTAACAAGAACGAATGAAATAAACATGAGGAAGGTATTTTTTAGACGAATAATAACAACACTTCTGAAAGCGGTTGTGCAGACGGAGATGTCCAAACTGCAATGTACCCGTGCAACACAACAAACAAGTTACCTTGGAAAGAGATCGAATTCCATACGGACTTAGAAACTCATCCTCGTCGAACACGTAGGTTAACAAACGCCCAAGACATCCTTTTGTCGGAATCGCCAGCAAAGCTTGTTGCTGCCAGTACCCTCATCATAATGCAGGAAAGACACCTGAAAATGACGGCACCCGAACTGTAGCCCTTTGCAAACAAATTCAAGAATTCCCAAAGCACAAATTACTACAAGATAAAATTTTCTATAACATTTAACAACGAACACGAACAAACATTCCACCTGAATGGCGAGGAGTGCATATGTAGCGCTTGAAAATACACAAACCACGAAAAATTGCATCCAAAAAAAGCCAACTGCTGAATGCTCGTGAACATTAATCACTAGCCTGTGCAATAAATACTCAAGACAGTCGTGCAATACACTGCTGGACTGGTGTCCATTACATCCGCTGTATACTTGCAGTCCGTTTTCATTACAAACTGCGTTCCTAATCTACGGTGTAATCGCAAAGTACAGAAAAATTACCGTCTCCGCAGGATCTTTCCGATTGTCCAACTTCCGATCGTCCAAGGTCCGCTCGGCGAAACCTTGCAGCGTGTTCATGGTCTCTCTCCTCCAGCACCAAGACACAGAACAGCGGTACCAGTCCGACTAAGGAGCGAATTCCCATGGAAATGGAATGCCAGTCTGTCTTTAGATGTTCATAATACAATCCATCCTCCTCATGCCACAAACCCATGGAGCCGAAGTTGTTAGCAGCATCAGTAATCAGGACACAGTGCCCGAGGAATTTACTGGCCCATATCCTTGTAAGCTGGGTCGCGCATAGCCAAGTCAATGGCCGCATTCAATATCGGCACACAATAGAACGCCGTCCAAGCAGTTCCATCGGCCTGCTCCAGCTGCATTTCCGGTGGCAACGGCTTCGAGCGATCGAATACATCAATGTTATCAAGACCTAAGATTCTTTCAAGACCTAAGTCCGCCGGCAAAAAGATTCTTTCCACTGGGATCCTTTCGGTTAAACCACCAAGCGAAGTTAACAATCAGCTTATGGAAGCAAGATTCAAGAGATGCGTAATCGGCATCGGAAGGACTTTTGTTTTGATGGGAAAGAAACAAACGCAAAAGGGCAAAGCAATGGACGGGCGGATTAAGACCACCGAATGCGAACTCATAAGCGGGGATCTGTCCATTAGGATGCATATACCATTCGCGGAGAACCAGGCCTAGTTGGCAGTCAAGGTATAGAATGCCAAATCCCAGCATGCATACTATTGCACAAAAATAACACACAGTTGACAGAGGTATAAAATGCACAACTTCCGAACTTTGACAAATTACAAGTTTATGTACTGATGAACTTCCGTGAATCACATAGCTGCATGAAAAAAACCAAAACTGACAGAATTTACCCACGGATATTCCTACTTGTCTGGCATTGAGATCACATCCCGATTATACAAATGAATCCAATCCATTTTCTTCCTCCCAATCGAGTCTCCGGTGGTTTTGGCTCGTCTGGATCTCCATGCAGCCAATCCGAAATGATATAGTGATAGGACTGACGAGCCCACAACATTCCAGTATACGCTTGACGCTGGATGTTCTTCAGTTCCTTATTCAGCGATTTAGCTTGTACCTAAACAACCGGGCACTGATGTAATGTTATCAAGTGAAAAAGATCAGCTACTCACCAATGGGTAAAACTCATCGGCCTCCTTCTTCCGCAGCTCAAACACGGCATCAAAGCCCTCAAATGCCTACCTTCGTTCCACCAGCCGGGATAGTCAGAGCATGATGAGCGGTCGCTTTCGTTCCACGCTGCTTCGGATTAACTGCTTCCTTTTCTCCATTAACCACATAACGATGGAAAGCATCCGGACTCCGGAGTGTGCTGATCGATATCGAACAACTTTTTGGTGTTGGTCTCGTTGTGAGGGAACAGCAGATTGCAACTGGATGATCATGTGGATTCGGCAATACTTCCCACCCGCATACAAATGGTTCTAACGTGTAATGCTTCGTGGTCACTTTCCATTCCCCATTTTCTGCTTGTGCGATTTGCGGCTGGGCCTTCATCTTTGCATCCCCAAATGCATGTGTTCCGGTACCATAAAGTTGGCAGCACGTGAATGGTAGCTTCGTCGGGATTGCGATATGGACTGTTGAACGGTAGAGAAGTTACCCTGGAAAGAGATCGAATTCCATAGACTGAAGAAACTCATCCTCGTTGAACACGTTGGTTAACAAACGCAGAAGTTGTCCTTTTGTCGGAATCGCCAGCAAAAGCTTGTTGCTACCAGTACCCTCATCATGATGCAGGAAAGACACCTGAAAATGACGGCACCCGAACTGTAGCCCCTTGCAAACAAATTCAAGAATTCCCAAAGTACAAATTACTACAAGATAAAATTTTCTATAACATTTAACAACGAACAAACATTCCACCTGAATGGCGAGGAGTGCATATGGAGCGCTTGAAAATACACAAACCACGAAAAATTGCATCCAAAAAAAGCCAACTGCTGAATGCTCGTGAACATTAATCACTAGCCTGTGCAATAAATACTCAAGACAGTCGTGCAATACACTGCTGGACTGGTGTCCATTACATCCGCTGTATACTTGCAGTCCGTTTTCATTACAAACTGCGTTCCTAATCTACGGTGTAATCGCAAAGTACAGAAAAATTACCGTCTCCGCAGGATCTTTCCGATTGTCCAACTTCCGATCGTCCAAGGTCCGCTCGGCGAAACCTTGCAGCGTGTTCATGGTCTCTCTCCTCCAGCACCAAGACACAGAACAGCGGTACCAGTCCGACTAAGGAGCGAATTCCCATGGAAATGGAATGCCAGTCTGTCTTCAGATGATCATAATAAAATCCATTCTCCTCATGCCACAAACCCATGGAGCCGAAGTTCGATCAAGCTCAATAATCAGGACACAGTGCTCGAAGAATTTACTGGCCATATCCGTAAGCTGGGTCGCGCATAGACAATTCAACGGCCGCACTCAACATCGTCACAAAATAGAAAGCCATCCATGCAGTTCCATCGGCCTCCCCGGCAGTGCTACAGCTGCATCTCCAGTGGCTACGGCTTCGAGCGATCGAATACACCAATGTTATCAAGACCTGAGAAGCCGCCGGCAAAAAGATTCTTTCCACTGGGATCCTTTCGGTACCAAGTGAAGTTAACAATCAGCTTATGGAAGCATGCAGGATTCCAGACATGTGTAATCGGCATCGGAAGGACTTTTGTTTTAATGGGAAAGAAGCAAACGCAAAACGGCGAAGCAACAGGCGGATTAACATCACCGAGTGCAAACTCATAAGCGGGGATCTGTCCATTAGGATGCATACACGCTCGCGGAGAACCAGGCCTAGTTGGCTTTTGGCGTATTCGAAGTCCCCGTTTGCCAAAGTCAAGGTACGGAATGCCAAATCCCTGCATGCATACTATTGAACAACATACAGTTGACAGAGGTATAAAATGCACAACTTCCGAAGTTTGAGAAATTAAAAGTTTATGTATGATGAACATTCGCGAATTACATAGCTGCATGAAAAAAACCAAAACTGACAAAAATTTACCCAAGGATATTCCCACTTGTCCGGCAATGAGATCACATCCCGATTGTACAAATGAATCCAATCCGAATTTCTTCCTCTCAATCGAGTTTCCGGTGGTTTTGGCTGGTCTGGATCCCCATGCAGCCAATCCGAAAAGATTTGTAGTGATAGAACTGACGACCCCACAACATTCCAGCATACGCTTGACGCTGGATGTTCTTTATTTCCTTATTTAGCGATTTAGAATGTACCTATACAACCGGGCACTGATGAAATGTTATTGTTATAATTGGAAAGAAAGACCAGTGCAACTCACCATTGGATAAAACTCATCGGCCTCCTTCTTCCGCAGCTAAAACACGACATGAAAGCCCTCAAACGCCTTCCCTTTCGGAGCCTGATCCCGCACTCGCACCACCTTCTTTCCACCAGCCGGGATCGTCAGAGCATGATGAGCAGTCGCTTTCGTTCGACGCTGCTTCGGATTAACTGCTTCCTTTTCTCCATCCACCACACAACGATGGAAAGCATCCTTAACATACGGAGTGTGCTCATCGATATCGAACAACTTTTTGGTGTTGGTCTCGTTATGAGGGAACAGCAGATTGGATGATCCTGTGGATTCGGGCAGTACTTCCCACTCGCATACAAGCGGTTCTAACGTGTAATGCTTCGTCGTCAGTTTCCATTCCCCATTTACTGTTTGTGTGATTTTCGGCTGGGTGGAGCAGCCTTCATCTTTGCATCCCCAAGTAGAGCCTGGTAACAAAGTACTGAAAGATCGAGTCCTGACGGTACGATTATGTATCATACCAGTGATACCGCTTTACAAGACTTATGCAAAATGTTGATTCACTGGCCACACAAACCAACGATTAGGCGCATTCTTATACAGACATCCGCGCTGGACCGAGCAAAAGCAAAGAAGCCGTTTGAGCGAACGACTGATTACCGAAACAGACAATCTGACAAGATTCCACATCAGAACGGCCTAATCAGCATCTACTTAACAGTTCTACTATACAGAATAAGCTGTGTTAACTTTCAACGTTCCTGAAACTGGTTACAGAAAGTACAACGGGAAGAATCGAAAACATATGTATTTCAAAGCGTAAGAAGAGCTAGAAGAGGAACACCTACTTCCGGTCAGGTCGTAAATCGGCTCTTTCAAAATGGGATATCTTTGCCGTTCCATAACGTGAACGAAACACACAATCGGCATTCGCGGTCGCAAATCCCAAGCAAACATCTTCTCCCCAGCGATAAGCTCGTGAACGGGTCTGATAAAGCGAAAAATAATCCCACTGCAAAGAAAACAACATCGACATCTGAGGCAAGAAGTATAAAGCCTGACAAAACCACACAGGATTCGCTTACAGCGCTGCTTAACTGAAACGGTCCCAGTGAGACCAGATTCTGCTTTGTGAACCGACAAGTCGGGCGACAACAACGGTAAACAACGGAAATACTCGGAACTGGACTCTGGTGAACAAAACTGATGTAGCTACAGATCATGAAGTGCTTGGAAACTGGTCCAAGTTTTACACTCACCGTTCTCCATTTGGGCTGTGGTCTTCCCTAACAGTTTCCCATTATCGATCTGATAAATATGGTGCCCAATGTTTTCAGCTGTCTTTGCGTGCTAAATCAATCTGCAACCGTTTACCTTCGGCGCTGTCTATCTGCACAGACATTTCTGCAATCGCACTCTATAAACACTCAGCCAACATCATTGTTACATCAAGTTACATAACTCAAAACAAGATTTCCACTATGCAAAAACCGGAAACAAGAGATGATCTCAATCATGGAGACGGACGAAGCTGCACTCACCGGATTGCATTCAGTCGCCTGCAGCGGTGTTTTCCTCTTACAGAATAATTTTTATAGATTAAAACTGCACCACCAATCAGTCTTCATAAAAATGGAACTCAACTCAGCAAATATCATCAGGTGCCAATGCATAACAAACAGAATTTAATTCAGCCAGCAGGATCTTTTCGATTCCAAATTTCCAATGACCATGATAAGCAGCTGGGCATCACCTGGTTTAAAATTCCGAGTCAGTTTAACGTTATAAAGCAACCGGATGTGGAGCAGCGCAGCTTGCAACCGCCATGCGAAACATGACACGTAATTCCACGTCTTCAGAAATTAATAAGTTTTGATATTTTTCGGTAGTTTCCAGTGATCTTAAAAACATGGATTTCGTGAAATCGAGCTCGAGAAGGCTTGGAGAAAACGGTGGAAATCAACGGGAACTGGGCAGTAGAAGTGAGCGTAGGTGACGGCTCTTTCTCGCTGTGTTGTCGACAATAATTGCACTCAGCAGAACTTAACTATTCTCTAATAATTTTAATGATTAGCAATTCACAATGCCACTGGAATCGTCTCCAAATAAAACATTAAACTCCATCAAGATCAAGCAAAATCTTTTTCCAAGCTGACAAAAGCTCAAATTTAAAATGATTTAAACCAGGACAAAATAGCACATCGGCAAATGAGCAGTTGTGCACGCAAAAGGCATCACAACAACGCTTGTGCAAAAAATCTTAGGACGACGGTTTTTGGCCGATAAATACACAATCTTAGATACCGTAGAAACAACAAACTGCATTCTCCAGGAAAACGAGCAAAAAATGCAAAAAAAATGGCAGCCAGAGCGGCGACTTTTCCATTTACATACAGCGTAGATATAATCCAGAAAGAAGGAAGGAGGCCAATTACAATCAGCGGAAAAGGCGAGCCGGTGAGGACGCAGACGATGCATAATCACGTGAAAATTCAAACAAAAATCCTGCAGGAAATTCCAGCTGACTGTCAAATCTGCAAAGCGAACGGCAACAGTGAGAAATTTTACAAGTCTACTGACATATTGTTTTATTTTTAATATTTATAATATTTTCATTTTATTCTCATTATTAATTATTATGATATGGACCATAAATACGTCCGTGTTCGCCAAAGTTCTTGATACTGTTGTGTGTTAAGTTAATAATTTTTGAGAATGACGGCGGATAGACGGACTTGTTGACAAAAGGCTTGTTGCATTATGTAGTGACCAGAAGAGTGGAATAAGCTCGAAGAAGCAATTAAAATTAAATCTTTCTAGAAATAGTCTACTGACTGCAGCTGTAAATGCAGAACAGCCCAAAACCAATATTTAACTTACTGTGGTCATAGTTGAAACTGGAAAAGACAACGGGAGTAGGTAATCCATAGGTGAGAACATCGCTTATCGCGCATAAGAGATCCGACAAATTTTTCCAAAAAATCCAACTGGCATCAAATATCGTAACCAACGGCTGTCATTGTTACCCCTAAAACAAGGCGAAAATTCACCACAAAAACACGATAAATCACCGCAACTGCAACTCGTTACATATAACATATTTTATACCACACATGCACAGAGCGTCTGTCATACATGACCAAAAAAGACGATATGATACAATGAACCACACTCAATTTCGTCATATTCTGGCTTACCTATTTTTCCATCAATTTCGGCAGTTCCTCCTCCACAAGTTTCATTGTGAAATTCATCATTTTCAACCACAGCTGCCAATTTTCCGGGTGTTTTTTATCAAGGACTCGGCCCATCTTCTGGACAGTGGCACAATTTTTGCCGGATTTATCCTGACTGACGAAACTATTCCACATCTTCTGGGAAATCTCGGGATGGCGTCTTTTCAGGATTTTAACGAAGGTATCAGCGAAGTCGCGGATATATCGTGCAATGAAGAAAAATCGATCTTTCATTTCATCCTGCAAACACAACTTTGATTAGCACATGCAACAATTCACAGTGTTTATTCGGCTTAAGCCCGGTTGTACAGTATTACAAAAGAACGCAGCAATTCACACACCTTCAACCGAATCAAATATACCGACTTTTTCTGAATTTAGAAGCCGAAGGCGTTCATTTTTTTCATCGCCTCCCGAGAGGGGCGTTAATTTTGATTAACGTTCAGCACAAATGTAAATTTTGGATGCAAATGTGTAGTTAGTAGAGATTTATTACGACATCAGTTTTCATGGAACATAATCCTGATACATTTTTATCAGAAAAGTGTAGGAATTAAATTATATAATAAATAACGTTGACACAAGCTGCCACTTTGAAAGACAACGCTGAACATATGCCGACTGAAACTGGGAACTCAACCGAAAAGAACCAAGCCTGCTCTGTTGCACTACACAAATAACAGTTAAAATATGCACATCAAAATATGCATATGCATATCTCTTTCTAAATATGTCAAAAATATACATTGTAGCAAGAACATGCCACTGACAACATTCTTAGGCTCATGTATGCTTACATACCAGCACTATTTAAAGTGTTCATAAGCAGTAAATCCGTGCATTATGATCGTTTATGCATACCTGTCGGTACTTGGGCTGCGACTTGTTCTTCCAACCTGTGTGCAATATGTGGTCCCATTGTGTCATCCGGGTAGGCGCATACCGTGCTAACTGTAACTGCAGTTAGCAGCAGAAATACTAACGACCTCTGGACCATCATTTTCCAGTTGGAATCTGAACTAGTGAGAAACCAGAATGTTTTCTGCAACGCTATGGTTTGACTCTTTTTTATACGATTTTCACACTGACTGGTACAATATTTTGAAGTGCCTCGAAGTTACATCGAACTTTGGTTCTACTGTGTGTGGCCTGTACGACTACTTACCGCGTGATCCTGTTCATAGACTTGCCAAATAAACGATAGAATCTGGGATCATTATCTGCGGACTGCCGTTGCGCCTCGTGCCATGCTGGCGTGCGAAAAATTAACAGACTAATAAGCAGCTGGCTTAAAGACTACGGTAGTCGTTTGACAGGACACGCCGACATTGATTGCGTTCTTTGTTAACGGTATCAACAAACGGACAGCGTCAGTACTCGCCGATGTGCAGTTTAAGGACTAGGTGTTCTTTTACACATCAGTACCACTGAACGCTCTTCTTTTCTTTTGCTCTAAAAACATGATGCCAAATAGCAAAAACCATTGTTTTTCTTTATTTGTAGTTTGTACACAAGGTCTGTTAAACGTCTGTGAAAGTATGCTCGATTACTGAACTCGCAAACTCAGGACTTGGGGAATTCACGACCTTTTCGGTCGAATTAATCACTTTTATCTGCATCCGAATCCTACATACCGAAAACTAAGTTTCGCGCTTCAATTGAACATTATACGCTTTAAAATGATGACGAAACTTGGAGTCTAAAAAAACTACGACGGTAAAAGTGCTACATGCTTTTATCTCAAATTTCCAGACATATTTATTCTGGGACAGCTGATCTGGAGGACATTCTCCGTCACCAGAATCGTTTAATATAAAGTCATGATTATCACCCTTAGCTAAGAGATTTGGAGGAAATTCCCCGCTGCATCAGATTAGTTCAAAGTCATCTGACCCTTGGGCAATTGATGCTCTTTTCTCTCTTAATCGGTCTGCTTGAAAACCGGCAGCTCGGACAACGTGGCGTTAGCAAAGATGCGAAGGTTATCCACGAGCTGCTTCCGAGACGGATAGCGCCACATAAACTGAAATTTCGTCGGTTCGGGATATCGCAGGAGAAAGTCGAACCGGGTCACGTTGTTTCTGATAACAATACTAATAAGATATCTGTTTTCCTCACAGTATTATATAATATGTAGTACTGCCTTACCCGCTTATATCCAAAAATAAATCTGCGCGTTTGACAAGGATAATCTCCAAAGTGATGTTTTGTACGCTGATTGGATTGGACTCGTTAAAGGCCTGAGCGACAGCAACGAGGACGCTTGATGAATTCTACGACCAGAACAAGAAGACCAGAATTGTTCTGTCTGACCATAATGCAGCGTAATTATTATTAACTGTACCAGTTTCCGATTAACGATTTGATCGGGCCGATAATAATGTTCTGCGGTTTCTTCAACAGGAATACTGGAAATTTGCAGGTTAAATTCATTCTGGCTAAAAAGATCCCGTTGTAGAGCGGGATCATGATATTCTAGATCCCAGAAAGTGAACTGGATCTCTTCGGGGTCAGCTGCGTGGTACAGGGACCAAGTCGTCATATTGACGGAAATTTCTGTTAGTCTGTTAAAAATCTCTTTAGCATACGTTAAACGTGGGTCCAAGAAAAATGGAACCACGATTCCATACTGATTCGCATCATAGTGAAACCTGATGGCCACATGCGGTTGTGTACCATTTGCAGAGAAATGATACCACAGGATAACATCCAAAACGACAGATCCATCGGTAATTCCTGTAGGAAATAGCAAAAACACGTAGACAGGAATGGCAATGATTTGTTAGTACTGGTTTTACACAAATATAAAATATTAGGTAATAAAATGTATTTTGTCTTGTGTGGAAAAGCGCTTTGCAAAACTTTTCAAAGCACTTGAGTTCAATAAGAGGTGAATTATTACACAGAGGATTCTTATCGGCAGTCGGGTGGGAAACCGGAAACCGCACAGAGAACGCCAGCGGCCGGTATGCGCCAACATACAGTGGTAGAAGTAGTAAAGATCCTGTCTACCAAGCGGTAAAGACTGAAGAGTGCTTTGCATACATACCTAAGGCATCCAAGAGCTTTGTATTGAGATACTCCTGGATGTGCTTTGTGTACTGGATATTGATTGGCACGGAGGGGTAGATCAGACGTGAAAACGTTAGCGGAACAAGGACCGTTCGCCTCGAGCTCCGTAACGGGCCGATTGCATTTTCCCGGTTTGTGGGTTCGAGCTCTGCAGGCATTCCACTTTGGTATATGGAAGAGCTGCAAGGGTCGGAATTTCTCGCACATTCCAAAAACAGCGTTCCGTTGTGCCAGGATCCGTAAGTGAATGTTGTATAATTAAGCCTAACAATGAGTGATTTATCATATTATATACCATTAACTTGGTAACAGCGTATAGGCGATACAACTGACGTACAGCGGTATGTGACCATCTCTGTCGACACGGGATCCAAACACCTCTTCTGTTTCAAACTTGAACTGGACATGGCTGCTTCTTAGATTAGGACAGAGAGGAGCATCTGTATAGTCTAGGCTAAACCGTCTTGTCAGCTCATTTTGGATGTCAGCCTTGCTATGATGTCCTGCGTTAGGACGGTACGGATCAATATTTTGCTTGTAATTAATGGGTCCCTGGTAAACCCGAATTCCTGCCTTTGCCACGGCATCCGCTAGTTCTTGAGCCGCAGGATATGTGACAGGACGATGCTGGTAGATTGCGGAGACTCTGTCATACGCCGTGCCTTCGTTTTGGGATATATAAACGACGTAGGAGATCTCAGTCAGGGGCTCACTAAAATAGACGTAAGGTTAGCAGAATTCGTCTAGTTCGTTTTCTGCTAACCTTAACTAGACGAATAAACCCTATCGGAGTTCATACAGTACAGTTACAGTCAAGTTGGTCACAGTGTATCACTTACCCGGTGATCGTTGTCAGGCCAAAGTCTTCGAAGCGAACAATCCGACAGAAAGAGTAGGTAGCACTTGGCAATGCTAAAAATTAGCGTTTATCCCAAGCAACACACTAAATGTATACATACGAGCAAACACAGCCTACCTGCTGTATGGACCGTGCTGTGCCATTCACCAAGTATTTGTTCAATACGCGATACCGACACATTTGTGCTGTGTATAACAAGCTTATGCCTTCCCAGTAGAGTGTAGCGAATCCCCCGGTAGAGTCCGAGCAACAACTCTGGCAAAAATGTCGGAAACTGCTTGGCGTTGACGAAGAATTCCACACCGCGACTGATTTGTAATCGCAGATTTGTCGCGTAGTCTTCTTTGATATTACCTTCACAAAGGTCATCAATATGCTTCACCAGCCGAGAAGAGGTCGTTTTGTTTTGCAGCTCTGCAACGATTTTATGTCAGACTTCTTTTTTTAAATAAGTTAAAGTAAATTGTTGCAAGAACATGTCACTGACAACATTCTCGGACTCATGTTAATCTATATGCTTACATACGGCACTGTGAACAATGTTCATAAGCAGTAAATCTATGCATTATGATCGTTGATACATACCTGTCGATACTGGAGTTGCGACTTGTTCTTCCAACCTGTGTATAATATGTGGTCCCTTTATGTCATCAGAGTAGGCGCATACTTTGCTAACTGTTATTGCAGTTAGCAGCAGAAAGACTAACGACCTCCGGACCATGATTTTCCTGTTGGAATCTGAACTAGTGAGAAACCAGAAGATTTTCTGCAACACTATGGTTTGACTCTTTTTTATGCGATTTTCGCCCTGCCTGGTACAATATATTCTGAAAGGCCTCGAAGTAAGTTACACCGAACTTTGGTTCTACTGTGTGTGGCCAGTACGAACACCGCGTGATCCTGTTCATGCTGTTGAACAGCAGACTTGCCAAATAAACGATAGAATTTGGGATCATTATCCGCAGAGTGCAGTTACGCCTGGTACGTACTATCCTGGTGTGAGAAAAATCAACGAACTCATGGGTATCTGGTTCAAGGGTCACATTTGAAAGGAACGTTTCCGAAAACTATGGCATGCCGCATGGCAATGTCCATGGTGACTGAAGCGGCTATAGTAAGTATAATTTTGCTTTAGTCCTGCCTACTGCGTAGTGCACATGGATTTTCTCTAGGAGTCTACAGACAAACAATCAGCACACGTCGAGATTTAATGCGGTTTTTATTAACGGTATCAGCAAACGAACAGCCGTAGTCGTCAATGTTAAATCTGCAGCTTAATGGACAGGCGATTTTTAAAAATCACCAAATCATCGTATGCTCATCTTTTCTTTTGCGCTGAAAAAGTAGCCAAAAACTTTTTTCTTTATTTGTAGTTTGTAAACAAAGTCTGCTAAACATTTGTGAATGAATGCTGGATTACAGAACGCGAAAACTCAAGACATGATTTCTTGGAGGATTCACGACCTTCTTCTGGTAGATTTAATCAGTTTTATTTGCATTTGGAGTCTACATACTAAAAAAATAAAGTACGCGTTAAATTAAACATCGTGCTCTTCCAAAATCCAAATGATGACAAACCCGGGAGTCTAGGAAAAATACGACAGGAAAAGCTGTGTGCTCATTTATTTGTTGGAAGACACTCCGTGCACTGCCTTTTCGCTATCTTTCATTCCGTGCACTACCTTTACGCTACTTTTCACTCTGTACACTACATTTCCGGCACTTCCTTTCGTTCCGTTC
>JAQGAU010002692.1:0-14832 GCA_034698045.1 Paramacrobiotus richtersi
TTGTTTGGGCGTAGGACGAGTGAATCATAAAAATATTATATGGTTTTTAGACCGGCGGTAACGCTGAACACTGGACGGCAAATGTTGACTGCTTCCAACCATAACCACTGTCGACCACTACCGACCACCAAAGGTCACAGGAAACCACAACCACCGTCGACCACAAGATCACCGGAAACCACAACCACAGCCGACCACAACCACGTCCGTGGTCGCCATGTTTTAGATACACCCGTGGCATTCCACAGCGTTCCGGTTTCCTCAGTCATGTACCTGCGGTCGCATTTATATTTTGCATTGTACTAAGTGTGCGTCACTCGCTTTGTCGCCAATTGTCAGTCCAAATACGCAGATTGCTCATGTGTTACGACGGTCTGCGCTGTCGAACGCCAGTTTGCCGACGAACGGAAGCAAGCAAAAGTGGGCTCAAAACTTATGGTTGCTACGATCTTGCGGCCGTACTGACATGCGATGAGAAACGTACTACATAGTTATTATCACTCACCGTTTATTCTACGCTTTGACAATCCACGGCGAGCATAGCAGGCATCTTCGTGACTTTCATCAGTTCGCCCCGAGTAACACTTTTCCCGATCAGATGCTCAGATAGACGATTGTTATGATAGCTTTCCCGTCCGCTTGTTATGGACGCTGCTTCTGCTGCAAATTGTTTTCACGTTCTGTTTACCGAACCGTTTACTATGGATTCAGTCATCTTTTGTGGGCATACTGCGGATTCCACCATTAAAGGCCGAGGTGATATGATAAAACCCCTTTACTTCGCTGCGTAAATTCGCATAACGATGGCGCCTAGAACGTCCAACGCTAAATATTTTAGTAGAAAGAACCGAGAGTGAACAAAAGAAGCGGTAAGACAGAAAGAGGCAACGAAACAAAAGCACTCCTTATCTGTACATGGAAGAAAACAAGTTTATGTGTAGGAAAACATAAGCTACGGTCATAACATGTAATTCCCAATGATGGCCATCATACCAGGCACTTTACGTACCATCCTGTCTGGCTTGGACATTAGGAGAGTTCTGTACCAAGAAAACAAGCACTGGCAGTGGATTGGTAGCATCGTATTCCAAATGGCATCGCTCCACAATCCGACTGAGCGAAGACAACCATCCCAGGACGAATTCCATCTCTCCCGGTCTTCATACCACTGCTTTATTGCTCGCAAATTATCAATTAGTACCCCCGTACCCGCTGAGAAATCAAGGAGATTTGGGAGATCTGTGAAGCTATAGGGCTCCATTTTGGAAAAACTTGAATGAAGGAAACCGATCAATCTCACGTTGGGGATCAAATTAAAATCGCGCCGTTTGATTGACAGGTCGTAAGCATTCTTAATACGCAAGGCCACTAACGAAGGCAGTACACCAATGTCATATATCTTGGACGTGACAACAGCAGTTGCGCCGGCTATAATAGTGATATCGATAACTTGATCACGAACTGGCCCGAACACATCCGCATGGACTGGATCTCGGGTGTCGTTTCGTTCCCTAATTGCCAGGGTTAATGCTCGTTTGGCACTGGTTATGCTGAATCGTTTGGCGAACGCTTGTAAATAGGATCGCCATCCATTCGTGCTGCAGTCTAGTTCATAGTACGTCTTATAGAATGGAGAATATTCTGGTAAATTAGTTCGTCCATGGACAAGCATGTCGCATCCTCTGAACTCTGTCGCCGAGCAGAGAATCTTTCCAAATGACATGCATTCGTGCAAAGTGAAGTAGTCGGAACGGAACGGATAGGAGACATCGGGAATGACAGCTACTTTGTTTTCTGCTCGAGGTTCGTCGCAGACTGTCGGCCGTGTCGAATCCACTGTAAAGACCTCCGCAGAAGAACCTGCAGCAAACCAAAGATCGAGTTTTGTAATTTTTACTGTTCACACTGGGGTGGAAATTACACCAGGGAAGAATTTCTGTTACCGCGGTATCCTCCGTTTAAGAGGGCAAACGCAACTGTCAACAGCATGATCGAAATCATTTATGGGAGCGGAAATTCGGCAAGTATTTCAAATGCATATCGCATCCGTCTGATTTTTGAGAAACTGTGTTTCGAGGTAACGGAATGGTACGCCGATTTGCCCGATGGCCGGCGACCGCTAACTGAGAGGCGCAATGCTGGGATATCTGTTTCAGCTTCCCATTGCGCTAATGTAAAATACAGAAGTTAGCACATGTCAGAAAATCGGCCGAGCAGTTCAAGAAATGGATTAAGCATTTGTATTGCAAGCATAATAAACATGCGTACCTTATCAGTAAGCGCATCTGATCAGATATACGAACATGCACAGAGCCGTAGAGCATGGAAAGCCGCAAGCGTGTAGTCTTTGCAGACCAGCAGTGATGCCTGGTTTAACTTGAATGTTTATTAACTGCTGCCCCACTTGGTTTAACACTTCAAGATTGACGCAAACAGGTCCGAATTATTTTATATTTATTACTCTGTAATTCGGCAGCAATCCTTCATTTCCTATTACAGCTACCATGGTAATGTGGATATCAACTCTTGTGTTAAAAAGTGTTTCAGTTTAGAGAACGAGCCCTGGAACCTCGGTAGAAAAACCGCCGGAGAAGCTGCTCGTGCATGGCGCCACAAGTCGGCAATGCCTGTTAATCTACCTGGTCGAACGGCTGTTGAATATTCGCATAGACATTCGATACCCTTCAAAGAGCATATGCAACGGACTGGGTTGGGCTGGAAGGCCTGGACTTAGGTGCATACTGGCGGAGGGGGACATCAACGACCGTTACAAGAGCAAAAGCCAGTGGCTAGCAACGATCGGTATCCTAGCTGAAAGAAAATGATGCTGAGTGGTGAGCTGTCACATGTGCCATAAATGGGGGCAGATTATTATGTGCCAGCAGCACATGATAACCTGCCGGCGTTTCTGACTGCTTGCTATATCATCGTGCTATTTAAGCAAGACTAGTCCGATTACCATACAGTTTCACACACATTATAATTTCATGCTTACGGTACGGAAGTTACGGAACGGTACTAACATTATAACATAGTCCAACGTAACCTAAATGCAAAACCTCTCCGTACGGAATTAGTGCACTGTACGTAGTTCTGCGCCTGTCGAAATGCAGTTTCACCACGGTGGAACCGGGTAAACGGCGGTATGAAACAAGGAGTGCTTACACCTGAAGAAATTGCAGTATGTAAAAGTTGTGCAAAATGTGAAATAAGAGACAAAATAAAATTAGTAAATAAATATCAGCATGTAAACGACACGCATCAATCAAATATTTGCACAAACTGTTGGTTAGATTTGCCAAACCACGGACAGGCAAAATGTTAGGGTACAAGCCTCAGCGACACCCATGTGTCACGTATGCGAAAGTGATCCGCTACCGGCAAAGAAACCTCAGTTCTTCCAAAACAGGGGTATCAAATCAAAATTTTCGGTATTTTTAAGTATCCTGCCCAGGCTGCACTCTTTTATGTTATTACAAATGATAATTATCTCATAAAAGGCTACGATTTTGACTGTGTACAATACATGGTCAGAATTATCAAGTGTGCAGTACGACCGCAGTCGTTTGAAGGGCCGGAACTGACTGTCAGTACATGTTTGTGGAGGCTAATGATTGGACGGGTTGATGGGCAAGCCAGCCTACCATACCAGTAACTGCTATGATGTTATACCTATTGAACAAAACAAGTTGCTAAATTTCCTGCACGCCGTGAACTCGATGGCTCTGCCACATGATCTGGACATGTTGCGGCGGTGTGCGCCGTCGAACACCGGCTTGCCAACGCAAGTAAGCAGGCAAAAGTAAGCTCGAGAATTATGATTGCTATGATGTCGCCGCCGTACTGATATTTTGTGAGAAACGCGCTAACATAATGATCGTTCGGTGTTTGCTGCACTGTACTACGCTTCCATAATCCACAACGGACATATACCGGGTGTAACCGTAACTTCCACCATTCCGTCCCGCGCAACATTTTTCTCGATCAACAGCTCAGATAAATGATTGTTAGTTCTGATAATATTCCCGTGCGCTTCTTATGTACGCTGCTTCTGCCAGTGCTGACGTTTCTCCTTCGCTTTATGTTGAAGCTTGTGTGAATGTCGACTCGGCTGTAAGCAAAAGTAAGTCTCGGCTGTAAGTCTTTTTGTGTTTTTTTAGTGTGAAAAGAAACATTAGGGCTTCTTTCAAGCGGGCCAGCGGCTACTCTTGGACCTTATTAACATTAAGAAACTCGAATAGCAGTCGCTTGACAGTTCAGCATTGTATTTCATTTGTTGCCATTGGTTCCATAAACGCATGCCAACTTGATGAGGGTCTTTTGGAGTGTTACCTGTACTGCGACAGTCAAACCATTGTACTACAGCCAGCATTCCGGAGGCTAGCAGCGTAATGCCATGCATATCGTCCTTTAGTTTCTTGAATGTTCTCGAGAACCGGTACCCTCGATTTACGTGGGAAACCCCCAATGCTGCCGCTAAAAATGGACTTTGGAATCCCGCTGAAAAAACGGCGGAGCAGCTGTTCGTATGTTGATATGATCTCAAATGCCGGTAAAAAGACGGCACAAGTTGTTTGAGGTTGAACAGCTATTTGTATGTTCACATAGATAACTTTCTGAAAGCGTATAAAGCGCTAGCAAGTAACGATCGGCATCCTTATCCAAAGAAAATGGTGCGCATTGGAGACGAGGAATATGGATGGCACTGCCATAATCGGTGGCAGATTGTTATGTGCCATAAGCACATGACACTCTACCGCCGTTTATGACTGCTTGGAATATTATTCGTTCTTGTATAGGCAGTCGATTCCGCACATATGGTACTGCTTGGAATGCTGGAAGAGCCGTACTTGACAATTTAATTGGTGTTTCTTTGGATTTGTTGCACAATTAAATGTATGACTGATAATTGATTACTATTAATTTTGATTGACTTAGACTGTCATCATAGACTGCAAACATACAGTACAGTATGTATGTACATAGAGAGTTTTCACACGAAATTTAATATGCCGACAATAAAGACGAATAAGATCTGAAGTTACTGAAACAGCCTTCTTAAGCGTTTCCGCGGCCGTTAAAGGCAGACACCGAGAAGCCAGAATCCGGCATCAAGGTCCGAACAAGAGCTTGGTTAGATATTCCGCTTCTGACCGAAGGCGCCTTGGCGCGTTAGATAAGTGCATACAGTGAAATCCCAATCCGTCGTTCAACCAGCCTCAACCAAAGCACACCTCCTGTGACATAGTGGGAGACATGGTTCTCTGCTGTGGCGGATGCGTGTGGTGCGAGGGATGCTTGCGACATCCCGTGAATAAGCTGTAGCTGCATAAGCCTGCATTAGCATGTGACCCGTAAAACCTGGCAAGAATCGCGTGGATAGTCAGTTGGCCCGATTTGTGTTCCAGAGTATGTGCTGCGGCCTTTGACACTTCACCAAGCGTACAACCTGATTTCGGAGACTTCCAACGGTCAGTGCAAAGAAGAGCGGATCAAGCAGGGGCAGTAAAGGAGCTAAAAAACCTTGAATTTGCTGAAGGGGGTTCAGCTTGCTGATCGGCATAAAGTCCAGCAGGTGGTAGTATATTAAACTAGGTAGCCAACAAATAACGGCGCTAATTGTAAACAGCGTCAATACGGTAAATGGTCGGGATCTGGTCTTTCCCTTTCGATTCGCTTGAACCTTGTTTTCTGCACCGCTGCTCCGGTTTAGCACTCCATCAGTTTGGACGGAAGGTGCAACAACGGCCACTCTAGTCCTTCGGAAGTACTTGCAGAGAAGAATGGGATAGAATGCCGGAATGAACAGCTTTGGTACGTCAAACACCCAGACTGATATGAACGCAGTCCATGTACGCTGTGCCGTCGTGTCCAGATAGCAGCCCGTAGTTACCGGAACGCGGTAATAACGAGCATCTAATATTATTCCTGGCAGTAGGAGTGTGTGAACGTACAGAACAACGGCAGCGCAGAGCAAAGTAGCCACTCGGCAAGTGTGACCATTTCTGTATGATACTGACCAAAACAGCGCCCAAGCGCGATTGATGCTGACTAGGACGTGAATGTGGACCGTAACGGCCGCAATAACATAGCCAAAGTAAATCTTTAAGGTGCAGGCATGAAACCCCAGCGACCAGTATACAGAATAATCGGAGAGAATTTTTATAGGATTTTGAGTCAAGGTGAAAAGAACGTGGCTGCATAATAAGGCAATAATATACACGTTAAACGGGGTCCGAAAAAGTTTCTTCTGAAGCAGGATAAACAGCAACACAGAATTGAGTGCTAGTGTGATCACAGTAAAGCTGATAAGGGTGTATGATAGTGGATAACCACTGGGTGCGCGACCGGTGTTTTGCGTTGCCGTCCGATTGTTTGGGGAAACACAGCAGTTTGTGGAATTATCGGCCAACATTGTCACTGGCTGGCTCCACACTACGTCCACAACATGAATTTATCAAAAGGACTTTGGCAAACGGATTTCAGATCCTTTGAGTGGAAGCTGTATATGCAGAATGCTTGTACGTGTTACGCTTTCATTCAGCTCGTAGACATTATTAAGCTTGACAAGCTAGGCTAATTACGTACGACGTACGGTACTGTATCTATTTGCAGACGATAATTGTAAGCTAGAAACTGACACTCCTTCCGGATTAATCACTGCCGCTGTTTGGCAAAGGAGCCTCTTTCGTTAGAAGAACGAAAAAGGCCTTCCCGCTGATTTGATATCATCGTAACTGCATTATCCAGCTGGTCAGTCAGGTTCCGCTCAACCGTATTTAACAAGGTAATTGCACTCGCTGCTTGAGGGCGCTATTAGCCCAAGCGAGCAGGAGAACCAAGCGAACCTAACAATTTTCCGCGATTCATATCACGCATAACGTTCATACAATTATCGACCGCCATTGTCAGCGGCATATCTGCACATGATTGCAAACTAGCAAAGATGTCAGAACAGAAAACTTAAGCATTAGGTGAAATCCGCAGCAGCAGAACTTTCCCATGTATCGCTAACAGGTACCAGCCAGGTATTCAGATTGATAAAACTAATTACGTCTATTTGGGGGACGATAAACCGGAAACGGAAACTCTTTCCAGACTAATGACATGTCTACGTTAGCAGAGGCCGCCTGCCCTAATGTTAAAACACGTTAGTCCATGCTTAGTTAATGTTTCTTTGGGGTACACAATACGAAAAGAATGATTTCCTGTGGCTCGTATGTATACGTTCCGTTATATGATCTGTAATCGTTTAGTATCCGATTTGGTCAGGTCGATATTACACAATATGACGATAACACGATGATGATGCTCATCATCATCGTGTGACAGATTACTCTTATTAAGCTCCGATGAACTAAGATCATTGGCAGATTAATGAAATTAAATGGGTTGCTGGCAAATGAAAGGTCTTCCGGATCCTGGAATCCGATTATTGATCCATTCAACGTTTCCAAAACGCTCGTAAGATTACGTGAATTTGCCGAGTTTCATACAATACAATGTTTTGCCGTTTTAATAACTGAACAACGTCTATGATACTATATCTTTTGGGTGCCACAAGCTTTTTCTGAAACAGTAAAATTGCACTTTCAGATAGCGATTCCCATTAGGCAGAGAATAGCAAGGAATACTCTAGGCTTATCACGCTTAATGTTTTTTAAACTTCGCAGCCGTTGCAACTGGCAGGCACTGATCGGGGTTTGTAGTTGAAGTTGAACGTATGCAAAGGCACTATCTTCTACGAGCACTTGCAACCGGCATTCTCGTTCTCAATTTACAGACTTGCGACTGCCTATTCACTGGACCTTCAAGAAAGCAATACTGTATTATCTGTCGTTATGCATAAACAAAACCGATTCAAAAGTATTTTTGCACGTAACTCCCATTACCCACCGTCTGTATAATACAGTAATGAAGTCAATCCACATCCTACAATAATATACAAAGTATTCATGTACCATACCATGTACCATACTAACAAGTAAGTCATGTACCATACTAACAAGTAAGTCATGTACCATACTAACAAGTAAGTCATGTACCATACTTCTTGCTGTGCGCAGGTCCCAGTAAGCACGTTTGCGAGGTACCTCGAGGTAATAAAGGCATTAGTCTTAATATTGCTTGACATACTTCACAAGTAGGTTAGTAACGTCTTCGCTGTACGTTTTAAGTGTTCTAATGCGGAATTTAAACTCCGAGTTAATTTTGCCGTATACCGGTGGAATTTTGTTGTTCTGGGTGAGATAATGTTCTTTAAATTGGAATAACGCCTTTCCGACATTTGAACAACGTCTCGTATCTCTCGCATGCAAACCCAGTGCAAAACCAGTAATCAATATTACCAAGGTTAGAGTAAACGTCAGGTAAGCAATAGGAATTCAACAATTATTTTTCGGGTTCTCCTACATGTTATGCCGAATCTTTCCGTACCTGGTTAGCAAACGACAGTCCAGAACTGTCAAAATGAAATTTCAGCACGGAATGAATCTAGGTAGATAAAATAACCGCAGAATTAAACCTAAAGCATACCACTAGAAGCTAGCTTCCCGAGACATATACCGAAATGCAAACGTTCCCTTTCTGACACATGGTTTGCATACCATGTTCAAGTGAAGCTCGTTGATGTCGCTAAGTAAACCATCCATACACCAAGACCTTTTTTCTGTTCATTGAGGAAATGTTTCCTACTTTAGTGAATCTAAAAGTGAGGATTGGTTCGAATGATTTCACTTTGCGTTTGTATTTCGATATAGCCTTTGTTGTGGCTTTTGCTCTACGTCTGTCACATGATGATTAACCTTAATGCTTCAGTAGATTATACAGTCACCCTGGCGCCCTGAACGGGGGCACTGGGGCGGAAGTAATTAGGGGGCGCAACGCCGGGTCGAAGGTCATAACGTGCACAACGTACACATCGGCAGCCAGGTGGTCAGCTTGTACGTACACCTGGACGTACACATTGTATCTTATTTAAACAATTATATTACTAGTTATATTGTTATTATATCAATTACTAATTAGGTTATATATTAATTACATTAATTTTACAAATAATGACATGGCAATATAACACATTATAAAAATACACACAATATACAATATAATACATAATATGCAATACAATAATGCTGAAACATGTAGCAACACGGAACAACACTACCATCAAATAAAGGTCAAATAATTTTATTATTTATAATTATATCACTGTAGAACTCTAATTTTTTTTGAAATGTATATTTTCATTATTTCAGTGTACTCCAAACTCGTAGTGGCCGCCTCAAACCTCTGGATGTCCTTTCTGGACGAATTCGAGCGCCTAGCGCTGGGACTGAGAGCGCGTGATTAGCGAATGAGGCTAATCACACGGGGCCGTATATGCTGTGCTGCAGAACCTGGATGCAGCGGGGCGCCGGAACTTGGTACGAAAGCACTCTTAAAATACGTTATATTATTTAGTACAGTGTACAGTATTGCACAACCAACTTAACAAAATAACATATTTTAAGAATGTTTTCTTGCTATCGACAGGCCAGGACGATCGACCAAGTGGCCCGCCTCAGCAAACTCCTCCAGGCGTACCACACCAAACGCCTCGCCCTGGAGGAGAAAATCGCTGACCTTCTGCACAACCTCGTCGAAACCAACAAGAACGAGGTTGCCGCCTGCTCCAGGGCGGAAGAGGAGGTGTGGCTGCTTGCGGAGGAGTTCCGTCGCCCCTCGAAATGACGTGGCCGCCAACGACGAGTGGACCCGAATTCGTCCCTGTAGTGGGTCCGCGTCTACGCCACAGAGCGCCCTCAGGTCCGCCCCTCCAGCAGTGGGGACGGTGTCAATATCCGGCGGGCCAATGCGGAAGCTGATGACGAAATGAGATCGCTTAACTTTAAGCGAGTTTTCAAGTCCATTAACGGCAGCGAACGGTATGCACGCCGGATAGGAACGAGCCTGGAGGAGTACGGCGTCCTGGCTTCACCTGAGTTCCGTAGCGAACACAACGTGTACCGGTGTACGTACTCCAGGACCATAAAAATCCGTTGACCCGTTGTATAAAAAAGCTATAAAACAAAATGACACCGGGTTTATAGTTTCAGTGGTGGAGCCTGTTCCGAACCCAAAAGCCATCCAACGGGAGCAGAAGGTACGCCATGATGGGGAGTGGGATAATAGCCCCGCTGAAAAAGTACAGGCTCGACGAGACGATGTGCAAGGGCTGACTTTTGACGAAAAGTGCTAGCTACAGATCATCTAAGTTCATAAGAAAGAATTGCATTCAAAATCCAGGAAAAGGATCTAGAAGCACATAAACTACTACAGCGGATTCCCCGGCATTGACGAGGCGTATTCCGATCGACAGAAGACTGAGGCCAGCTCCCTTCAGCTGACCATCGGCGCTATGCACAAACCCCTGAAAGCGGAGATTCTTGTAAAACTTTTGATGTCTTCCGACAATAAACATTGCACAGTAAGATCCTTGAACCGAAGCAAGATCGAAATGAAACGCCGTCAAAGAAGCAAGACGCGACGTCTTGCGTCATAATGGTTTCAAAGGCGCTTCCTCTAAGATGCCAGCATGGAGCCGAACAAGACGGTCATGAAGAAGAAGTCAATGCAGCAAAGCAGTGGGCGGTCGGTGAAGAAAGCTTGGCCAGCTTATCAAAGCACCGCGGCAAAAATGAGCTGAAAGGAAAGGACTTCAACAGGCAAGAACAGTCAGGAGCCCATGTTACGCGAATGAAAAGACGAACGTAGAGCCAATGCTTCATGATATGGACCATAGGAAGATGGTTGTCATGCAAGAACCTCCAATGGAAGTGGTATGGTGTTGGCGTGTTGCACATTTCTGAAACTATAAGATATACAAACTGTAATAGAACTGAACAGTGTTTTTGTACAGGAAAGCGATGATCAGAGCATTTTTTCTGTTTTTTATAAGAGAGAAAGGTGTAATGTATGGACTTTACGAGATTGTCTGTATAATGGTCACTACATGTTTTCCTGGCAACAAGCCAGATGAATGTACGATGAGAACTGCTTTTCGTCGTCAACCTGAGCGTGCGATACATTTAGTCTGGTTTTTAGCGGCTCCCGAGTGGGATAATAAAGTATCCGCTCGGACATTACAAGATGTCAAAGAGATTGCCTCGAAATAAAGGTTCACTGTTTAAAACTAGACAAGTGCACTCGCTGTCTGCGGGAACCTTGAGTTGCGCGCAACGAGCGCAACGTGTGAAAAGTGCGGTTGTGAAACTTAGGTGAAAAGTATAAATTTCAGGCTGCGGAATAATTCGAAGAAAATCATCGTCCATTTCCATCACTTTTTGCACTATTAACTGCGTTGCGGAACTGCGTTAACATGCCTGTGCATGATTAACGAATGCCGCGCTCCTACACTGCAGTCTGCTTGGGTACGTAGATAATTTTCCCGAATAGAACAGCAAAGATCGTGCTCTAAAAGGGCAGGCTTCGATTGTTCCGTTGAATCTTTGCGCATGGGCGGTAATCCGAGCTCGAATCGTAAACAAAGTATCACTTACATTGAGCTGAATGACGTTCAAAGTGCTGCTTTTCTGATTTTTGTTCCAGTCTGAGTTATAAACATGGATTTGGTCAGCAATCAGCAGATTTAATTAAATGGCATTGCTATTACCGCATTGGCGTACTTACCTGAAAACCTCCGGGAAAGTGCAGATCAGATTTTATAAGTTAAAGATCTGGTTCGAAATTAGAAAAACACAGGGAGATAACATCTCGAGGAAACTGCTGGAAACGCTTTTGCAACAAAAACAGTTCTGTCATGAAGTCATGCGAGAAATGATTCAAACTGCTAGATACGTCTACAGACGTGAAAAATGTCGCCACATCTGCAAGCATTTGTAGCTGCAGCCTATAGACACGTTATTTCGAACTTGCCTGCTGCAACATAAACGTTCCATAGCAACTGCTTTCTGGTAGTTCTACAATAACAGTCAGCATTTTTTAATCCGATTGTCCACATCAATTGCGTATTAAAAAGCCTATACGCTCATAGCTGATAAGGAGCAGCCCTATATCAGCACCATTTCCGTCTGATCCAGGAATTCATAGTACCTGTATCGGCTATCGAAAGCTAGTCTATAGCAGCCGTTTCAAGGGATTGTGTCATGTAGAAGAGAACTAATTTCACGCTAGTATGCAGGCATTTCCGGTCCGGACTGCTTACACAATATGCAAATTAATCAATCTATGATGCACAGATTTAAGTGAATATGCTGCTATTGGATACCGAGGTTACAAACGTATCATTGATAACTTAATTCATCAACAAACGCTTGCCATGTTTATCCAGTCAAACTCACACGCAAGTATTTCCATACGACAGGAGAGTATAATATACTATCCTGTCGTATGGAAATTCTTGCGTCTTGCGTATGGAAATATTATTATAGTGAGGATACACAACCGTCCAGGCTGATATACTGCTTCGCATTTCGTCGGATTTGCGATGAATGCTTACGAATTCGTACAACCTAGGTACGCTGTGTTTACCTTGTTCTACAGTTCAACGTGTTTTGGTTCACATTAGCCGTGTCTTGTTCCGTGCGGCCGTACATCTCGACATCTATGTTTGGTCATTCTAAGCTCCCACCAGCGCTTGATACCAGAAGGAGCGCGATATATGAGCTGATATAATTAAAAAATGTAGTATTGAGATTTGTTTTCTGACCATTAGTCAGCGAGGGCAGCAGAATGCCATTTAAATTTTAGCACCGGTGGGCAGGATCCCGGTTTTACTGCATTGCAGCTTATCTTTTCCATGCTCGCCACGAAGGTTTGTCAATCCCTAAAGTATTTTTTTTATACTATATTTTGTGTACTAAAGTAAGTATTTACTATGGTCAGTTTCATTAGTATCCGAAAAGCAGCGTAGTGGAGCTAGATGTGAGACACGCTGTGCAAATTACAACGGTATTGCTCCGATCAGACATGTATTAAAGCCAGAATCTACAGACAACGGTCACGATAGGCTTTTTTCGTAAGTAAAGACCAGCACAACTGTAGGGCACGCTTTTGCGTTAGATTGTTTCCTAAACTGATCTGCTGACGACACAATATACAACACCAGAAGAAACAATGTCATAACGTTTAAACTAGTTAAAATATTTAGCGGATTGCTGGAGAGTAAACATATACGCTTCATGACCTTACGACATTCTACGGTGGCAAGACCAACGGTGAGCATGTACGATGATTGATAGAATTCTTTGAGTAGATTTACGTTGTTCCACAATCTGACTATGCCTCGCGCAAAACTGTAATGCCATCTTGTTCAGCTGTTGAAGTGGTTCTCGGCATCGGATGGTCCGCAATTGACTTCGTGATATGTACTTAAAGTACTCCAACATTCTGAACGAATTTCTTGAATTTTTTGTCCACACAATGCCGGTCCAAAAAGAATACGGTAAACCAAAGTTAACGATATTTTAGATCACGTGTAATTGGTATCCCCAATGCACATTCCCCAGTATGTTAACTCTTATGATGTGCTGGGTACTTGCAAAAATCCCGTGTATTGCTAAGATGAATTTTATGTGACCGGTAAAATGGGCAGGAATCGCGCGGATGATTGCTGTTCCACAATATTTGCTACAACCGTGGACACTGCATCACTCGTGCAACCTGATTTCGTAGATTAGCAACGGTCAGTGCAAAGAGGAGAGGATCAAACAGGGGCAGTAACGGAGTTAAAAGACCCTGAACTTGCTGAAGGGTTCGCAGCTTGCTGAGCGGCATAAAGTCAATCAGGTGGTAGTATACCATACTCGGTATCCAGCAAATAGAAGCGCTGACTGTAAACAGCGTCAAAACGATAAATGGCTGGGATCTGGTTTTTGCCTTAAGATTCGCTTGCACCCTGTTTTCTTCAGCGCTGCTCCTGTTCGGCGCTCCATCAGCTTGGACGGACGGTGCAGCACCGGTCACTCTAGTCCTTCGGAAATACTTGCAGAGAAGAATGGGATAGAATACAGGAATGAACAGCTTTGGCACATCAAACACCCAAACTGTTATGAACGAAGTCCATATCGGCTGTGCTTTCGTGTTCAGATAGCAGCCGTTAGTCGGTGGCACTCGATAATACTGAGCATCTAGTATTATGCCGGGAAGAAGGAGCGTATGAACGTACAGTACAATGACTACGCACAGCAAAGCGGCCACTCGCGAACTGTGATGATTTCGGTATGACACTGACCACAGCAGCGCCCAGGCGCGGTTGATGCTAATAAGCACATGGATGTGTACCGTACCTGCTGCAATAACATAGCTTCCGTAAAGTTTCAAGGTACAAGCATGAAATCCCAGCCACCAGTAGTCAGAATATTCGACGAGAATTTTTATAGGGTTTTGAGTTACGGTGAAGAGAATGTGGCTGCACAACAAGGCAATAATATACACATTAAAAGGAGTCCGGAACAGCTTCTTCTTGATCAGGAAAAAAAGCAAGAGAGAATTCAGAACAAGAGCAAAGACGGTTAAGATGATGAGGCTGTACGACAAAGGATGATCTTTAACAACTGCAAATGCGCTACCGGTCTTTTGCGGTACCGTTCGATTATACGAAAGAACAGAGCTATTGGTGGAATTATCGCCCATCATTGCCATTGTCGGGCTCCAGAGTATTAATTTATTCCAGCGTATGTAAAAACATTTCAAACCCTTTGACTGAAAACGGTAGCAGCAAATTTTCGTACGCATAACGGCTCCAGTCTTCAGAAAGCAGTATTGAGGTCGACAAAACCAATTACATGTCTATTTGCGGACGATAATTGTAAACAGGAAACTAAAAATGCC
>JAQGAU010002693.1:0-14832 GCA_034698045.1 Paramacrobiotus richtersi
AGAATCCGCTGCTTCGTGGGTATCATCGAGGAATTCCTTCCTCTCAACGGCACGAGGATTCTGGTGCCACCCTCAGCAGGAAATTAGTCCGCCATAAAAAAGTGATGGTAGGATGGAAAAATATACTCCATTTTAAAAATATACTAACCAAAATACCGAGTTTCGGAGATAAATTTTATCTCCGAAATAAATTTTATAAACTGACAATGAACTTATGGGAAATGCGACGTAAACTGACAACAGGACATATCTATATATATCTACTGTACACAAATTTACAGTGTTGTGTTATTGCTTTGTATTGTACAGTCAGTCAACACGGTTGTTTGCTGCTAGCATACTGATTCCAGGTTCGGCAAATACAGTTTCATAGGAAAAGTCTGAACTCAGCAAGAAAATTACAGATTATGATCGAGGTGCGTAAAATGAACTGACATATATCGATCTGTTTCCATTTTACCATAAAATTGGCTAAAATAAGTTTTTTAATTGACTGCTACGAGCAAATTCATGGTACTTCGTATCAGAGCCAAGAATCATCGCAGTAAGCATTCTGACAAATTAATTAGGCAGCCAACAGAAAACATTCAAAGGTAGAACAAGAGAAGAAAAATACAGGCAGCGGTAGGCGCGTAATTGCCTTAGTGCGACCAGACGGTGATCGTAATATAATTGTATAACTGTAATATTCTGGCCATTTTAATGGCTTTTAAATGCGGTAAAAGTCTTACTGCAAAACATAATGTAGCTATTGTACTAGTCACACCCGTTTATCCACTGCCTCCCATCAGCCCTGGTGGTAAGAAAGTGCGCACTGGAGTTTCCACGCCGGGGACGGTGCTGTGGTAGTTTGGGTCTGCATTGCTAGACCGTTTCCGGATGAGAGACAACTGGGGCAGGAGTGGATGGTAAAGTGTCCCTGTTCAACGGCCAAATGAAACGGACAGCAGCCGAAGGTGGGATAGTGGTAGCAGTGGGAGTTGTCTTATACGTCAGGAAAAAGTCTCGAGTCTCCGGATAGGCGGAAACACCACTGCGGGGGATAGCTGTAACCGGGGAACTGGGTGACGTCATGGAGGCAGTTGTGAGCGATGGAGTGGTGTAATCCGGTGGCATTCTGGTAGTATTGGTTTCGTTAGATGAGTCCCGAGATCCAGATAAGCCCACAGAAAACGTCTCCCATTCAGTGGAGCCGGTTCGAAAGGTGGAATTACCGTACATGTAATCTACAAAACGCAGAAGACTGAGAAGAGATGCAGCATGCACAACTGTAATTATTGCATTTTCATATACATTATTTTCCAAAGGCTGTTTGCTAATTCTAAGCTTTTCTAGTTGTTTTTCATATATTTTAATTGCTAATACGTTAGGACGAACTGGCTAATTCGGGTTCGTCTCCTGGACAACTTTATGCAAAATTTAAAAAACAAACCACCTTCTCGAAGATTGCTGGATTTACATTGCCCAGTTTGGACTTCTGACTGTACAGTACAAAACACATTAAATACATTAAATTACGTACTCCGCTCCAGTCGGTCGCTGATAAAATAATGAATCACTAGCTGCTGTGGGTGAACTGAACTGAAAAGTAATCCAAAGAATATTATCCACCCGTATTAACTTGTAAGTGCGGATACGGTGAAATGGTTATTATTTTCTTAATTAATATTGTTTTACAAATGCTTCACCCCGATTGCGTCTTATCACAGCAAAAGTGTTGTTTTGGGTACCGATTACGTAGACGCTGGAATTATCGAAGTCCATGGCTGCCAGGTCTGTCATATTTCCTTCCGGCAGGGGTCCAAATCCAGTCAGCGGGAACTCTCCAGCGTTGTCCAGAACATCCACGGGCATGCTTACAGCTGCTCCGCAGTTGAGTAACATCAACACAGCTATAGGAATCATCGTGGATTCCAAGGTTATCATTACACAAAACACGGAACTGCTGTCAAGAAACAGAATTAAGATGCAAGTGAACTACAACGGCGTCTTCATTTAGGATATTCAGTTTCTTTAATTGCTTCTTCGAGCTTTTGCCACTCTGGATATTCAGTTTCAGAATGGAGAAAGGATGTTTCGCTGTTGTAAATGTAATGGCTCGAACTGCAGAAGGTAGATTTGCGACTTATTTTGCTTAAAGCTGGCAAAAGGAGCGTTTTCATCGTTCGATCATGCCACTGCGCATTCAAACTGGTTAGCAAAACTTGGCTCGGATTTTCGCATTTTTCTGCTGTACTGCTCTGTTGTTCTGGCGATTCGAAAAGCGCTTATAATCACGTGACGTGATTCCTTACTGTCAGGAGCTTCCCAGAGAAGCTCTGTTTACCATTAAATTTGTGTATTCTCTGGGCGCAGCTCAAAGCATGTGATCATTGCAATGCGTTTCTGACGGAAGTGTGCTTAGGTGATACATTTAAAAGCGCATAAGCACAACATAATATTTAGCATAAACAAACAACAAAACGAATCCAGTAACTGAATTGGAAGGTATTATTTTTACAGTGTGGATTGTGAACACACCGCTTTAGTTGTATGAGGTTACATTGTGACAGTATATAGGCGTGGCGGAAAAAACAACAACGTGTCCGTAAAACCTATGTTATTTTGTAATTCTTTGGTCCGTTTTTATTTTTTAGTAATGCATGACGTGTTTGGTTAGTTCTGCACGCTTAATGGATATCCGTAGTGACAAAATAGCTGGTTGTTTGTTCTTGCGGTAGTGCATCTTATTCGAAGTTTTGCAAATTTGATTGTGTTCTTAGTTTACATGTATTTGACAACTTAAACTAATGCATTGTAATTTGGAATCAAATACACAACAATGTCACATGTAAATAAATGTCTGAGGGAAAATAGCCCAAATATCAGTCTTATTTATGCTATATGGTGCGCTTTACAATGCGTGCGACTTTTCGAAGCAGACTGCTGTAACTGTTGAGCAGCATGCGACTTTTTGCAACAGGCGACCAAACGTTTATAGGTGCGATTTTCCGGAGCTTCGTGCGAAGTACCTAATTTTGATCAGAAAACACCAAACAGCAAAAGTTGCACAAAAAGATCGCACAAATGTCCATCTTTTCGAAGAGCTGCAGTGCGACTCATCACACGTCCAGACGTGCGACGTTTTGATGAAAGTTGCGGCAACCTTAAAAGTTTTATGCGATATCGATTTCCTGCAAAAATCACAAATGTAGAAGCCCATTACGTTAACTCGCGAAGCACGAAATGCTTACATGCAGTAGCAGAAACCTACGCACAGTTGTTGTCAACATGTAGAGGGAACAGAATTGTTACATAGTACTTCCGCAATTCCCGCTCCGAGCAATAAACAGCTACTGCTGTAATGTCTGGCAACACTTCCTGTTCGTCCTAATGGTTTGGAACTTTGGATAATGATCACGGTTTTTTTAAATGTCTGAAACTTAGTACTTTCTGCAGTATTTCTACTCGATGGTCTTATGGTGCCGAGGAATTGTAATAAAAAGATATAAACTGGTACGAATCAGCAGACATGCCGGGTTAAAAGTAAAAAGAAAACCAGGTTCCACTCTAGGAATAACTTCCGGCAGGGATCCATATCATCACTCAGTATGACGAAGGTTAAATTGGGATAGCTGAACTGGATTTGAAAGACACCTCAGAGAAAATATTTCTGAAATGATGCCACAGGGTAGGGTCGTGCTACGCGATGCAAGTGAATCCCACTCGCAGTAGAATTAATGCCGAAGATGCTGGCGATTAAGCCGTGATTTACGATATCTCCTGGTCACAACCCAATGTAAAAATCGACTAATTAGGCTCCGAGCGATGGTGAAGTTACGTCCTGTCTGCACATCCGTCTGATGCGCTTGACACACACTGACGGTCACTATCAGTCTGAAAATGGCCAATACAGTATATACGCGATATTTGTACCGAAATTGCGCGGTATCAGTACAGAGCTGTAGAGCAATTACTACAGTTATATTTATCTCAATCAACATAAAGCTTAAAGTGCGAAACGAGAACAGAGTACATACTTGTACCTTCGGTTATCTTGTGTTTTAAAGAACGGTAGAACTGAAGTAACGGACGCACGACAAATAAGCAGGGCTGGCACGACCGCTGGTCAGCTATACCAACCGACGGCCGCAATGCGGATGCGCACTTAGAGTGAACTGGAACCCGCTGTCCGTGTGAGTAAAAGTTTCCACGTTCGGTGAATGAGATATGAGCAAAGTTCGCGGATACACGCAGCCCATGGCTCGTATTCACAGTAGAGATTCTGCCTTTTCTTATACTCGCTGAAAGCGATTTCCTTCTATGTGCGCGTCCGCAGTGCGAGAGGCGATCGGTTCAGCTGACCAGCGGCCGTTCTGAGACGCTCGGTCTAGGTATGTGTTTCGTCCGTGCCGTGCGTCCGTTGCAGCACTTCTGCTGTACTTTGAAACAAGGTATCTGAAGGTACAAGTACGTAGATACTCTGTTCTCGTTTCGATTAATATTTTGTGCTTTATTTTAATATACAGTAATTGCTGGATAACTGTGTATTGACTGATGCTTGATGAGATAATATTGTGTACTATGGTTCGAGAGCGCTAGTTCAATCTCGACCAAGAATAACGCAGAACCAAATCTCACAACGTTTGCTCTATGTTTGGTAAGTGATCAATCTGTACGCGTTGTTGGCTTTGCAACAATATAGGCATTTTTCGCACAGTGCATAAATAGTTTAACTGTGGCACCAGTTTGACAACTTAACTTTATTAGCGCAGTAAAAATCAACCATTTCCAGGTGTTAAATTTCAGTATCCTTTGTTTTGCAAAAAAACCACCGTGGTAACTTGTTTTTCACATTTACTGTGCACTGTATTCAAACGAAAGTGCCATGTTGGGAGGTGGCTGTTACAAATACGTGTACAGCTCGTTCGCTGCTGTACCAAGCACATTTGCTTTTACTACAAAATTCATTCCAACACGGCTTAATGGCTTATAACATTAGAAGGCCGGACATAACCTGGATCAGGATACTCGAGAAATAATGCAACACCACGCTGTTATCGAATAGCACACAGCCGAAGGAGAACAATCTTCCGTCCAGAACAGTAGCTAGCTAGTACGTAACTTCAAAGATTATATAACCGTTACTGATGATTTCCCAGAAGGTTTTTAGGACAATATGTAACAATAAGCTGCATGTACGGATTAGATTAAATAAATATTGCTCGAGAGGCGGCCAGTTCTTCCGGTTGGCTCAGGGATTCATGGCGTCCAAGGTGGTAACGGTTCTCATCTCATTCAGAGGAGTCAGCTTAATCCCATCAATCTCCACCACACTCCAGGCATTTCCCTGTCGATTAGGAACAAAATATTGTCCCAGTAAGGCGTCACCTCGATACACCTGTACTGCAGAACTTGAGTTGGCCAAAATCCATTGACTCGCGGTATTTACTTTACTCAAATAGTACCAGTCGTACACCACCACGCGATAAATACCCGGCAGCTGCCTCTTGATCAAAATGCTGGCCAGCATCCCCAGATGCCCGTGGTGATATTCTATCATACCATCTGAACTGTTGCTCATTTCGCCTGCACGCATATTGGGCTTAACAATGTGCTCGCGTTTAGAAGTTCCTTCAACAGGGCCCCGAACGCTCAGCGAGAAAGCGTGGCCATCCATGTGTCCACCTCTCCAAATAATCCGGATCGCATCTTGTTTAAGGGGCTCCGATTCCATGAGAGAAAAATCGTAAACGTTGTTTTTTCCGGGAACAGCGACGATGGTAAACCACGCCGTATCATACCCAGGATATCGTACAGCTGCGGTATAGTGTCCCATTGGTAGTGTGTGTTTCCACTCGGAAGACAAATCCCCCTTGGCGACGGCGGTTTCGGGTCCAGTGAGATTGTTCAAGCCTGTCCGAAATTCAACGCGACATACGGAGCTTGGTAAGGTCCATCCGTACGGAATCGAACGGTTCGACGGTATACCATAAAGCCGACCGCTCAGCATACCTGACCCGACCAGCCGATGGCTTATAAATAGCAGGGGTTCCATGAAAGTATCTTGATGGAAATTTAACAGATGGTAAAAGTTTCCCAGGTTAAGACGATGATACCCCATAACCTCAAAAACGATCACGTATGCGTCCATAATAGGCAGAGACATCACAAGCTCCCCAAACTCCGATGTAGTTTCCACGATGCGGTCCAAGATGGTACCATTCTTATCCTGCAGCGTTGCCGCTATAGTTTGCTTAGTAATCGATGCACTGGTTTCAGCATCTCTGACCGTCCATTTAGCCATGGTTTTTGGGAACACAAGGCACTTTGGTACCGGATCTGCAATAAAGAAAATGGATTTTATAATCGCTCGGACGACTATTCGATATCTGTACAGTTGGTTTAATATGCTGTCAGCTGTGGAACCATAATAACCATAAAACAGCGTACTCAGCTAGGCATACTGTAATTTTACCAATGCTCCCTGCCAAGAAGTTACTATACTACAGATATAGTAAGTTCTTGTCCCTGCATATTTGGCAAACAGGGTCATTTCTGCCGCTCACACTGCGCTCAGGATATTTCTACCACTGCCGTGTAGCAGAACCACATACAGAGCGAAACCAAGCACTTCAGCAAGGCATTGTTCCCGACGCGGACAAGAAAGGATAAAACAGCAGCGACAGTACTACTAGTTACAAAAAAATGTACATAGAGCTCTTTTGAAACTTTACGATATGATTTTAGATTTCCGTCACTTTAAATTTGCATTAGTCATAATGCAGTGGCTCCTCGCTAGCTACGCGGCCGATACTGAAGCCTGAAGGTACAAGTGCTTAACGGGCATGAGTAAATCTTCATTAAAAAGTACCCTAACCAACGACCAGTTTTAAGGTCCAAATTCAGAAACGTACGGTATTACGACCACGGTTCCTATATATATACGCGTACGGTACATACCGACTTCCGGTGCTGCGCATGTGACAGAGGGACAACTTGCCGGTGGTGGGCATGTCAAAGAGGGACACGGGACCGCAGGCGGACAGGGAACTGGGGTGACACTTTTCATTGCCGATTCGAACGAATCCATCCGATTGATCACCTCACGGGTGTAGTTCGGACAGGTGAGCGATGGACAGGCAGTCGGTTGTGGGCAGGAAGCGCACTTCAGAGAAGGACACGGTACGGGAGACGGACAGGGAGTGGGCGTGGCACTTTTCAATGCGACTTCAAACACTTCGATCCGCTGGGCTAATTCGCGGGTCGTGTTAATGCACGTGTTGGACACTTCTTGGCATGCTTTTTCTTCTGGATCCGGTGAATTATCGAGGCGGGCATTGATCACCATGTGCAGGTCCGCAGCGTAATCGGGATCCCGGCCAGTCACCCGCAACGGGATGCTGCAGGTCGGGGGATGTGCGATGAGGTCGGTGATGTTCAGGCCGTAGATCTTGTCCGTTGGATTGGCTGATTTATTGACTGCGTACGCACCAGGGTTGCCCTCAGGATGATAGGTCAGGTTCCACATCTGCTCGGTCAGGTATTGAGCCGAAGTCACGTTGTGGTACAACAGCGGATGCACTGCCACGGTCGCACGATTGAATTCATCACTAGCCACAAATTCACCCATGTACACTCTTCCCAACATATTCCACCCCACAAACTCCTGGACCAGGGAAAGATAGTCGGAGCTACGAAGGAACACGAAGGTCGCACCGGCGAACTGTGACCGTATATTGTTGAATATTTCAGAGTTTGAGAGAATCGGTCCTCCCGTACACAACGGCATCTCCTTTGATGATGGCAGCTTATATGCAAAATCAATCATGACACCGGAAACGAACCGCGCAGGATCCTCTAGGATGGATTCCTTTGCCAGATGACACAACGGAGATGTGGCGCACCGGAAGCACAAGGATACAGTCTGCGGATGGTTACCGAGCGGCCGCCACTGGCTCCTTGTCGTTTCCAGATGGAAGTGTTCGTTGACCAGGTAATCAAAACGCACCCACTTGAATGGCACTGGAAGAATGGATGATTTGCGAATTCCCGCATGTTTAGACAGGAAAGTCTGGATGTGGCGGAGGTAGTGGTGGTCCCACATCTTAATCTTAATGGAAGTGCAGTGGAGTCCCGTGCGGTTATTCAGTGCCACCTCGGTAGCATTAGGGAGGAGGGTAAGAGCCGGTAGGTAGTAGAAGACCGTGGGACGGGGCGTGCCAGCCGAAGGTGCGAAGATTTGGATCTGGTAGTCCTCGTAGGGAATGGAGAACACGGGTGTGGTCAGATTTACCATTCCTGCAAAAATAAAACGGACGATAATTATTTCTAACAGCACTGGGTGTCTACCGCAATCTATTTTCCTAAAACGCCTGAGGAAACCTTCAATAAGATCTGTCAACGATGCGAAAACCGAGGTTGTATTACAGGTTTACGGTCAGAGGCGAAAATCATTCATTACAAGATTTCACTGAGTGCGTTGTGCAATGTCTAACCGTAGGGTATCGATAAATTAATATATGAGAGGATATGAATGCCAGTTCCGACTTCCGATTATCCATGGGAATAAAATTGTAACGGACAGGCTGATAGTGCAGACGAACCCGCGGTAATTAAACGAAAGGAAAACATATCGCTACAAACCGATTGACAGCCAGTACTGACATTCCCCAAAATCAAGCGGTAATGTTCGACATATACCAGAACGGGTAGTGTCTGTAGAATGTCTGCGATGGCGGGAAACCGGCTTGTGCGATCAAGTTCTAGATGAGAACCGGCCTGTGAATGACGACCACGAAAAACTCTATTACCAGCTGATGGAGAAATAACACGCGGGATCCAACAATAATTTTTGAAGGTAACCTATCTATAGTCCTGATCTCAGAAGCGGAAGAAGCTACAGCGTCCACCTAATTTCTCTTTTTTGTTTCGATCATCGTATGGTCATTTCTCTGTAGGTTGTAGCCAGCGCGAGCTACAACTGAAGGAAAGATAGTCGGCAACACAGCGATTGTCCCTGGTCCTCAGCTGCATGTAAACAGGCAAAAGTTGTAGGCAAAAAAGAGCAGATTGCTGTTTCGTATACGACTAGTCGATTTCGAAAAGCACCCAGCGCAGTGCCACCGCATGATCTCCGGGATCAGCACGTGACCACTGATTGTAGCCGTTTCCCGGCACAAGTATCTACTTCCGGCCGGTTCGTTTCCCCTTCGTAAGCGAGCATAGAAACTAGTATCTCCATTAATAATAATAAATCTCCATTAGTCGTAATGCTCGCTAGCCTGGTGGTTATGCATCTGGCCCTAAGATCGTATAGCGTGGGTTCGATTCCCACTGTGAGCAACTTTTATCTAAATTTCTATTTCGAAAATCAACCAAAAACATTACAAAATTCAAAAAATCCAAAAATTTCCAATAGCCAGTCAGCAGGACTTTGTTGTCCTGTTGTAAGTGCCTTTAATTAGGTTTTGGCTACTGTAGCGTAATAATAATAATAATAATAATAGTATGTAACCTTACCCTGAGAACGGTTGCGTAAATCTGCATAAACTGAGCGTTGCTGCTCGATTTCACGGCTGGCATTCAGTACTAATTTATATCAGTGAGGAACTATCACACCAACCAAACGGGGGATGTGCTTTCTACCTATAAAAACTACATAGAAGGCAATAATGACTACGTGTTAATGATACATTGCAGCAAAGACTTATACAGAGAAAGAACTTGCAGGCCAGAATACGGCTGTACCACTGTAATCCCTGTAGCTGCTCTATCTTCTATGAGTGTTTGAACAGGTAATTCACGTTCTCTCGTGGGAAAGGTTACTGAATACGATCTTCTTACCCACACGCGCAGGTCCAGGCGCCCCTGGGAATATTTCGACATCGTTGATTTGGCCCTCAAACTCCCTTCCAACAGGTTCGTCCAGATCTCCATCCACGTATTCAATCGGGTCTGGATCTTCGGTGGCGGTGACATTACTCCCGCTGCCGATAGGTATCTCAGATAGGTAGAAAATAACGATCCATGGGAGCGGATGTTGTAGCACCTTCATTGTTGGGCCTTTGGTAGAACTTTATCTACAGGCGTTTGTAGAAGGAACAAGGGTCAGTTATGGATAGCGAATTTAAGATCAATCAGCAAAACAGTATTAACTCGACCGTAAGGATGCCAGTACAGTTTAACTCGCTCTGACTGCGATAACAGAATTCGAAATGATGATGTGTCGTGGCTGCTTGATGGTAGCTAGAATTCCATTCACTGCAGCCAGGAGAATTTTCAGCCTTTTGTGAAGCCACGTAGTAGCTTGTGCCAACCTCCGTTCACGACTGAAATTCGTGCTGCTGCTTGCATGGTGTTCGATCACGCCACAGCTTTACCATTCCTTGTTGTATTATCGCAATATGTACCCATATGTACCGGATATTTAACCTGTACCGTCGTTGACTTACTACAGAAGTACATTTTAATTCTGTTTCTTGGAGGGCATTAATATTCGCTTTATAATTCTACATTAACATTTTTTGTACATACTTGACATCTGTAAAACCCTGAAATGTAATGCGACAGGACGAATTTGTCCACCAAACTCGTTTGTCTGGGAGCTGTGCAGCTGGCGAATAATGGACTACCATGCATCTTCGTAGTCAAAAGATATAACCAAGATATGCTTCAAGATATACTTGAAGTATATCTTGATATAACCACCATGTAAAGTGTCAAATCTTTCCCTTTCACAGTATGATCATGACCAATTGTAATTTGTGTCACCAAAAACAGTTACGGAGCAAAACGACAAATATTTATAGTGAATTAACGATCTACTGTACGTGCTGTTTGGGGCTTATTGTGTTGTTCGCTGTTCCAGCTTTCGATGTGCTGTGACATATACGTAACAGTGTCCAAATGTTCTGGATAACCGTTATTTTAGATAATGACCATATTTCTTGGTATTTTTGCATTCAGGGATAGGTATACAGTCAACGTCAAGGGAACAAACGTTGCTTTAAACGGAAAGGACGTAGTAACAGGTGCATGACGTAAAAAGACGCACTGGCGTAAAACAATGAAAGACCGAAGAACTGAAGAGGCATGGAATCATTTTCTGCACAAAACCAGAACGAAACAACATGCACGGGAACTTGTAGATATCACTATTTGGCAGAATAATAAACATTATAAACAAAAACATAAACAAATAAACATTATAGGGCATCTGTACGAGTAAATAACAATCGTAACAACTTTCATCTTAATACACATTATCCGCTAGTTCTCGCCATGCCAATGAGGCGGAAAGTAATCCTCCGCTGTCACTCCCTTCTGGTAATCGCTGCCCGGTCTGGGCCAGTCCTTGTAGTAATACACTTCCCTCGCATCACCCAGGTACGCTCCCCACCAACCAAAGCTGCCCACACTCAACACCATGACTTCCATAAAGGTCATGACCGCCATAACGACTTCCGCATACCCGTTGAGGAAGACGAAGTTATCCTCACGAAACAGTCTCTGGCAGTAATCCATGTCGTTACTCATTACGAAAAAGACGACATGTTGGTATTTTCGCTCGACCCGGAAAACGGCTCGGAGTAAGTATTCCTCGGACGCCGCCACATGGCCGTGTCGTCGCTGGTCCGCGTTGTGAACGATATCCCCGCGACGGACGTGAATCCCCACTCGTAGTGGAGTGGCGCAGATGTTGATGAATAATCCGCGTTTGTACAACTGGTTCATGCCGTACATAATGGCGTCGACAGCCGCGACTTGGATCGGCTTGGTAAAGGTTAACATCGAGCGGATTTCAGCAGAGAAGTTATGGAAGTACTTCCAAGATTGTCCGTAGCCGGTGAGGGCGATGGCTTGATTCGGGAAGTAGGTGTTAATCTCATGGAATCTGGGGGTAAACATTCCCGGTCCGGCTTCGCCTGTAATTGGGTGAGACCTTATTATTTGTTGATTTTATATTACTATATCCGTAATCAGGCTGTTTTTCGGTAACGTTACCGTTTGCGGCTTGAAAGACATACAGATACATACTGCGTTTACGAGAACGAGCACGAAATGGTACTACATTGTATATCTGTTTTTCCACAGTATTTCGTGGTGTTTATTGTACATAGTTACCAACAGCATTTACCAAAAATGTTCTATTCACTGCGGTACTATAGTTTTTGAGACCTGAGCTTGTGAGAAATAAACAAAGCACTGCATTCACATAGATAAACAACCTTCAATAGATCACCTCCCGTGCAATTGACCTAACCCGGATATTTCAAAAAGTAAAGCACATCCTATACGTTATCCCAAATATGTTGATCCCTGAGCAGTTTTTGGAATTTGGTTTATTTACGTTGAGAGACATTTACCCTTGACCCTAATAAGCTCACCGACAGTAAACCGAGCAGTGGCTTGATCAGGAAACAGCGCCGACTGGTCAACAAATCCAATATCCATGCCTTCGAAGAGCTCCATGCGGGGCTCGTTGGTCATGCGGACTGGGATCCGGTTGTTCATCCTGGCACATCCGACCAGCGTTGCAAAGACGAACATGAAATTGCCCAGCCCTCCCTTGTGTGGGCGGTACGTCAGAAAGCGCCCGTGCTGCACGGGATCGGTCAGAAACGCTCGAGCGGAGTCGAATTCTTCATGGACTGTGGCTAGGTATGTCCTGGCCCGTTGCAGCCTGGACATCATCGTGCACCGCATGTCGAATTCCATGCGGGAAAGGATTGTGGAAGTGCGGAGAAAGTTCGGGACGTGCGGTCTGTCGACAGTTCCATTACCCAATGCGACATTCGCCGAGATGACTGCACTCCTTGCCTACGTTGAAAGAAGTATACGTAAGCTGACCAAGCGGATATTTGTAGTTTAGAAACTACATTAGTTTCAGCAATACTTCAGGTACTTGAATGTCTCTGTTATTTTAGGTAATTCGGGAAAATCGTTAAGCGATTGATTTAGTCGATTTTCGATCAGTCGAGTCGATTAGTCACGAAATTCTTACGCATGCTGCACGCATGTACGTGGGCCATTGCAAACCTTAATCATTAAAACGGAAGAGCACACGAACAGCAATAAGTTAACCAATTGTTAAGCTGAATTCATACAATGTGACAAGTAATAACAAGGAAATTGAAAGAAACGTTGAAGTACCCTTTTCAACCTTCCATTTCCATCATCCAAAGACACAATCACAGAGGAATGCTCGGCGAGGCAGTAATACAGATATAATGTGCAAACAACGAATATAAATATGGAAATCCAAGCCATTCTAGACTCAGTGCATAGCCTGGCCGAGGAACGAAAATGGTGTCTTCCGGGGCTATACAAACGCATTTCTCCCATAAGTTTGGTGAGTAGCTAATATTAGCTTGATAATGTCCGCAGTTCTGACATCGGAAAAATGGAGAAACCTCGATAAACGATAATAACTAACGATTTGTCCTACACAAGCTCGCTTTCGATTATTGCACGTTAACACTACGAAACAACAGTCGTGAAAGCAGTAAATAACCGATATACAACTGCGTCCCCGAGAATAAACAAGAATAGTACATGCATCTTCGTTGGGAAGCAATAACAGCAATCACGTGTCACAGTAAGTGGTGTTTGATCGTGATATGGTAAACAAGCGTATAGTTTACTTGATTACTAGTATAACTTTACGAGAAATTCTCTGATCGACTCTTTCCCTCTGAGAACAATGCATGCTCTGCCAAATACTGATTGATCTGATTCCGAGCCAAGTTTCTAGCTTCCCACTGCATGCGCAGTGGCATGTTCGAAAACGCTTCTTTGCCAGCATAATGCCATTCTGCTTTCTGCAGTACGAGCCATTACATCAGCCAAACATTCATTCTCCATTTTGATTATCCTAAAGTTTAAGCGAAGCACCTGCAGGCTGCAGTTCGCCAGCATCTGTTCATTTTGTTTCTCGATAGTGATTCCCGATAGAGTCTCGATAGAGTGTTGTGTGTAATGATGACCTTAGAATCCACGATGATTCCCATAGCTGTGCTGGTGTTACTGTGTGGAGCAGCTGTAACTTACAGCTGCTCCACACAGTAACACCAGCACAGGCATGCTTACAGCCTGTAAGCATGCCTGTGAGTAATCTGGACAACGACGGGGAATTCACTAGTACGCCCAGCTTTACGACTGAACTTGAACTCATCGCCGAAGGAAATTTCACGGACCTGGCGGCCACGGACGATAATTCCAGCGAAATCGGTAAGAAAACAATATTTTTGATGTAATAGGACGCAACCGGGCTCGTGCATTTGCAAAACAATCATAATTAAAAAGAATAACTATTTCTGAAATAGTTTGTCACCGCATCCTCATAGTGTGAAATAGTTTAAATAGCTGAAATAGTTTGGTATGATACAATTCTCTGGAATATTTTTAGGTCCAGTTCTCTCAAAGCATTCAGTAATTAATCATTGTATCACCGAAGGATTGATATTTATAAAAAAGGATGTAATTTGATGTATTTAATGCAGTTCGATAGTCAGAAGCGCGACCTTGGCAAATTAATCATTATAACCTGCTGTACGAAAGTGATTTGTTTATAAATTTTGCATAAAGTTCGATTCAGAACACTTAGCACATTACGGATTAGCAGTTTGATCACCACGGGTACTCACATACGAAATATATAAGAAAACTAGAAAGAATGCGAAAAATATGTCGAAAAACGTATGTGATAATTCTAAAGCATTGGCAGTTATACTGCATGTCGGTTAAATGTGTGTTTATTAGGGCTCATATCCGTTAATAGACCTCATGCGTCCGTACCGGTGCGGTCGGCTAAATAGATTACTTGTACCGGAAGTAAATTTGCTCCTAGAG
>JAQGAU010002694.1:0-14829 GCA_034698045.1 Paramacrobiotus richtersi
GTAGCTGTCCGGTGAAGCGGAACCAGCATTGTTTCGTCATTGAACCGTTGGCGATACGGATGGGAAGCCCCGGAAGTGTCTGACAAATTCTGGCCCTCTCGTGGCTCATCCATCTGCCGAAATGCCTCGTTGTCAAATTCGGCAGATTTTGGTTGGGAATAAAAGCTCTCATTTAAATCGGAGTCGGTGACCTCGTCGTTGTCATTTGTTCGAGCTCGGTTGCGTGACGATTCGAGTTCTTCACGAGCATTAGCGCTGTTGGCGCGGAATGCGGCCATATTTCTTGGATTGTTCTCCGTAATAGCATCCTCGGATGATCTTCCAGCATACGGAACTGGCTGAGCCGATTTTTTAAAATTCGTCGCTGTAGCGTTTCCCATATGGTGTACCGATGAATCTGACAACGGAAAACGCCCGCCTTCTCGAGGAAATTCTGTTTTCTGGTTGAAGTGAGGATCGCTATCTTCTGGGTTTTCGTTAGAAGCAGCTGCGTGTAGCGGAACCGCTGCGGCTAACAAGTGCGGGTGATTATTGGTGCTATGTGAAGCGTTTTCAAACGACCCTTCCAGATTGTCTTCGCTATCTACTTTAGATTTTGCTGTATTTTCATGGGGCACTTTGTGATGATACGCAGACATCCCGCTGCTTTCACCCTGATGATTTGGATGCTCAGGTATCGACATGGTTTCAGTACCTGTGTCCTTGTAATGCGCAGGTGGCTGTGCAGGAGCGAACAATCCCTCATCCGTTGGACGACCGCTTGCTTGCTGGGAGTAACCGGCTCGTAATTCAGAAAATGTATCAGCGGTTTCAGGAGTTTCCAAGGCGTGTGCTTTCGGATGCGGCTCGTGTCGATAACTATCGGCTATGTTGCCAGAGTTTTCAGCAGGAACAGCGTGACTGGGTAACCAATACGACCTGGAAACCGGTTCGTTTGAAGGAGTCCCAGTGAACTGCTCTTCGTTCGTTTCTTGTGGCTGAAGAGGAGATTCTTGCGGTTTATTTGCTGATTGTGTTCTTTCAGCCTTCTGCATTTTTCGCAGATGCTGGCTTCCGTCTCTGGGATCTCCTGCAGGTGACTCCGAAAATTGTTCCGCATGTTTGTGATGTCCTTTATCATTCAGCTGCCGTTGAGGCATATGTCGGTAGTTATCAACTGAATCAGGCGGGCCTCGTTTCTCGTAAGGATTGTCAGTGCGCCCCTGTGATGCAAATGGTAGTTGACCAGGACGGTTATCGCTAAACTCTTCGCTGTCCAATTTTGATACTGTTGATGGGAAACGGGCGCTTTGAATGGCCGGTGGCCTTTCTGCACTTTCGTGTACTTCGTCGTTCTCTGGTTGTAGGTCTCGGGATTCATCCAAAGATTCCTTGTAACCATGATGTCTTGCTGGATTTTTTTGACTTTCGGAAAGCGGCCTTGACATTGCGCTGTCAGCGGCCGTCGGATGACTCTCAGGTTTCCACATCGCCTGATCATTTCCAGTAGCCGGCGGTTTGTTTATGTGTTCTCCATCTTCTGGGGTCTGATCAATTTTATCTTCAGGGTGCGTCATCGGTTGATGCTTGAAAGTATCCGCAGTGAGAGTTTCCTGTTGGTTTGGTACCTGCACGAGGGTACTGATGGGCGCCGTTGTTCCAGGGGGAGTGAATTCTGAGTTGTCAGGCATTCTACCGTCTGGGCCTCGTCCGTCACCAGGATTATTGGTTGGCTTACGACGCTGGTTGTGCTGGTAAGGAATCGTTTTTCGTTTGTCCGAGTCTTCTGAATTTTCTATGGAGAACGGTAACAGTACCAGTGCTCCTGAACTCGACCTGGAACGTTCCGGCGCTGCCGAAGAGTAATCGCCCTCCATGTTTACCACGTCATCGGCCGTTCCGTCTGGTTCAGGTTTGTTCACGTGATCCGGCGTAACACGGTGGTGGTATGAGTCCATAACTGGGATGCCGTCATAAAAGTCGGCTGTTTTTGGGTTGACAACCTTGTTACCGTTTTCAGACGTTTCCAAGGCGTGTGTTTTTGGATGCGGCTTGTGTATGTTGCCAGAGTTTTCGGCAGGTACAGTTTGACCGGCTGACCAAGAAACCGGTTCATTTGCAGGATTACCGATGAGTTGCTTTTCGTTTGCTTCTTTCTGCAGCAAAGGAGATTCTTGCGGTTCATTTTCGGATATTGTTCTTTCAGCTTTCTGCTGCATTTTTGGTAGATTCTGGCTCTCTCGTCTAAGATTTGCTGCATGTAACACAGAAAATTGTTCGGCATGTTTGTGATATCTTATATTATTCAGCTCCCGAGGAGGCATATGGCGGTAGTTATCCTCTGAATCGGGCGGGCCTCGTTTCTCGTAAGGATGATCAGTACGCCACTGTGATGCAAAAGGTAGATGACCAGGACGGTTATCGCTAAACCATTCGCTGTCAAATTTTGATACTGCTGGTAGGAAGCGGGCGCTTTGAATGGCCGGTGGCCTTTTTCTGGTTTCGTGTACTTGATCCTTATCCGGTTGTATGTCTCGAAATTCGTCCAAAGATTCCTTGTAACTACCATGCTCTGCTGGATTTTGTTGACTTTTAGAAACCGGCCATGGCATTGCGATGTCAGCGGCCGCTGGATGACTCTCGGGCTTCCACAGAACCTGATCATTTCCAATACCCGGCGATTCGTTTCTATTTTCTCCCTCTTCTGGGATCAGAGCGATTTTATCTTTGAGGTGCATCGATCGGTGCTTAAAGTTATCCGCAGTGAGACTTTCCCTTTGGTTTGGACCCAGCTGCACGATTGTATTGACGGGCGCCGCTGTTTCGGGGGGAATAAACTCTGAGTTGTCAGGTATTCTACCGCTTGGGCCTCGTCCGTCACTGGCACTATTGATTGGCTCACGACGCTGCTTGTGCTGGAAAGGAATCATTTTTTGGTTGTCCGAGTCTTCTGAATTTCCTATGGAGAGCGGTAACGGTACCATTGCCCCAGGCCTCGGTCTTGAATGTTCCGGCACAGGCGAAGAGTAATCGCCCTCCGTGTTTAACACATTGTCCGCTCCGTCAGGGTCAACTTTGTTCACCTGATTAGTCGTAACCCGGTGGTTGTAGGAGTCAACAGCCGGAATGTCATCATAAAAGTCGGCTTTTCGTACTGCTTGGTTGTGACTGACAATATTATTCCCGTCTGGGAGAAATTTGGGTGTTCCGTGTTTGTCTGAATAAACTTCCTTTAAAGGGCTCGCAGATTGTGCGGAATTGGTTATTGATGCGCCATTTAGTGTCGGTTGACGTCTGCTGGGTGGCGTCTCTGATCTGCCGTCTGATGGATGTTCAAAGTTATTTCGAAGGAGGTTCGAAGAATCAGCGGGAGGGGCTTTTGGACCAACTTCCGCTACAGTGCCTCCTTGATTACTGTTCAGAACAGGATCTGGAGGCAATGTTCTGGAACCTCCTGAATGATCGTTCCACTGGGCGGATGGTAAAACATGACCGCTGTTTTGGTTTGCTGTGTGCTGATACGTATCAACTGGTTCTGTTGCTTTCGCCATGGATCCAGAAAAGGTGTTCGAATTTTGCAAATTGCTGTTAACGCGTCCCTGTGGTGAACTCGAAGGCAGGTTTGCATTTTTGGGAAAAGATATAGCTGGTTCGAAATTCGCGTCACGGTGCGTTGGGTCAGTTTGAGAAAATCCTCCTGGTCCACTGATCCCGGAAACATCACTAGTAACTGGATCAGTTGGGCGGCGTAGATGGTCTTTCGGTGCAATGTCTTCACCGTGTTTGTCATCCGTATCGATAAAGGCGGAACTATCTATACGACGCTCGCTGTTCAATTGGAAATCGACATTTCTACCGAATCCTGCTGGAGTAACAACGGGTGGTATTTCAGGATGACCTTTAGTCAACTTCCCATCTTGTCCGGGCTCAATCGAGAGATCGTGGTTAGACGAAAAGGTGTTCATAGTATTACCCTTTGGAATACCCAAGTACGAATCAGTTTTAGCCTTATCGGTTTCCGAATTTGAGGGCATTCCTTTCATCGTTGGCCGTGCATCAGCATGCCGAACTGGGTTTCCTTCCTGGTCTGGCTGAATATCCATCAGCCCTGAACCGATCCCACTAAACCTATCTAGCGTACTACCAGCCCGTTGTTCAGGATCTGCATATAAAGAACCGGTTCGAGGGGTCTTGTTGGATTCCCCAACGAGAGAATCCTGCCTGACAGCAGCATCACCCCTGGCTGTTTGTCTCTCTTGTTTGGGTTCTGCCAGATTTTTGCTGACGATCGGAATGTTGCTTGGCCAGCCCTGTTTCTGATTATGCTGATATAGATCTGGCGACTCGGTGTCTGCCAGTGATTTACCGCCGTTTTCAGAATTATTTGAATAATCCGTATTCCCAGTGGGATCCGGAACTGGCAGTATAGTTCCAGAGCCTTTTTCGGTTTGCGGCTTGGCCGAAGCGTCAGTATTTGCTCCATATGGTGCGCTACTTTCAGCAAACTGCTTTGGAGTATCCCCGGCAGGACCGACACTCTGTTGCGACGGATTAGCGTAGAAATTCTCTTGTAGCACGGTATCGTGGTCAAAATGAAATGGTTCAGCCACTTCCGGGATCCTTTCCCGCTTCGCAGTTCCTTCACTAACAGCCTGACCAGTCTTAGTCTGCGGATTCACAAACTGGAGGTTGTTTCCATGGCCAGATTTATCTGAAGGAAACAGACGAGACGGTGCAAAAAGAACGTTCGGGACCAAGGCGGATTGTTCGCCCGGCATTTCCCGGCCTTGAAAAAATTCGTTTTTTGGAGGAGAAACTTGTCCAGTGCTACCAGCGGCCGGTGCATCCATCCCGCTCATACCCAGGTTCATGCTAATAAGTAGCGGCTAAATCAGCAATCGTGTCTGCAACATTTTCGAAAACAACGGTTTTCCTTTCCTGACAACGAAGAGCAGCAGGGAATGATATACTGCTAAAAGTCTGAAATGATCAGAAATGTGCCGCTGAAACAAAGCTGTTAAAGCTCTATTATAGTTGTTTGTTTAACTTCACGCAAACTAACAATACACATGCAAATGTATGCAGCATTCTTACTGTAGTATCCTAGTATGTATATAGTCAAAGCATTGCGGGTATCGGAATTCGGCAACTCGTAAACTATGTGTGAGATTCGGCTACCATGTAGTCAAAACTAATTTATAATACTTGAATGTAACTCAGGTAAGTATGCAACAAAAGCGTCGGAAAATACCTGCTGCAGTATCCTTTAATTCCTTTGGCATCCGGAAGGCTGGAAGTCAGACCAATTTCTCATATCCGTAATCGTGCATGCAGAGTGCGGATTAGCTGAATTCTCCATTAATTTTCATAATGATCACCTATGCAGACGTACCGTATGAATATGAATATGCATTATGATGCGAATGCAGTTTTTCGATCAGCCATAAAAAAATCATCCAACGCAAAGAATCAAAATGACGAAGAATCGACAAAAAATACTGTGGTCGATAGGCTTGCAAAGATGGAATATGTTCGTGTTGCATTATTGTACATGCTAGACATTGCATACTTCTTTCCGGCCTCCAGGCTCTCGACTGTGCGAAACTGTGGTATACGATTTGTTATGCTCTAAGCATTTTACTGCAGGGTTCAGTAATGAAGCTTTTTGTAATACTGATGATCTACAGTACAGCTGATTCCGAACAAAAGAATTATTGATAGTATGCCGGGGGTCAAAACTTCCGATAATAAAACATGTATATTGACCGCTGCACAATCCGATGCATATGGTTTTTAATATACAGATGTAAGTAAGCTTAAGTACAATTTTGAAGGCAGCTTTGCCGGTGATATATCCAATTCAAATTGTTGCTGTTTTGTGGACAAGTCTGAAACAGCGGTGAACTGTTTACTCAGATAATAATTTTATCTGCGTTATTTATTATGTATGTTTCTTACTTTTGAGAGGAATCTCTATACTGTCTGTTCCTGTTATATATACCGTAAATGCAAAAGATGAGCGCCTAGCATAAGAATAAGCGTCTTGGCTTCAGTAATTTAATATTTTTGTAAGGTACAGTTTCTATTAGAGCTCAATATATTCATCGCAGTGCCCATGACCTTTATTATGATTGTGTTACGTTTTAGTTCAACCTAGGGACAAGCAATCGGTTTACATGAGATTTTTGTTCTTTTTTAAATCATTGTTTTTTGGTGATTATTCTTTGTTTTTCGTTATATAAACTGGTTAGTATAGTTCGATTTATCATGACCATGAATAAAAGTGCTTCCAAAAATATGTAACTTGTGCTGATACTCTTTTTGAAATCGTCACATCAATCTCTGAATGTAAAGAGCTCAGATGAATGTGGGTAATGCGGTATTAAACCTCATTTACACTTAAGAAATCAATCTGCCACTACCATTCCAGATTGTTTCTGATCAAGAGCCAGCTTGTAAACATGTATCGCTTATTAATTTGCCATTGGGCAATATCCACTTAAAGTATATCATGAAATTTTATGACTGTCAAGGCATTCATTTACACGTTACAATGTTTCATCCGCCAGAATGCAGTGTGAAGTGGTAATCCTGTGGTATCACTGACGACAGAGAAATACGGTTCCCACAAGGCACTTACTGTACGAGAAAGCGCGAAACCTTCTAAGCGCGTATTAAGCAGTCATTGCTTCCGGTCATCAGATGTAGATGACAATGATCATGGATTGTTTTGACCAGAAATTTTCAGTGTTAGGAGCGAACCGTTCTAATCCTGAATATTTCAGTCAGTACGCAATAAAACCACGCAATATACGTATACTTCTACATTATAGTTTGATCTCTGCATTGGCTTACCTAACTTGGATGTCGACTGACCGTTCACCTAAAATATAGTGCAGTTTTTCGTTTTGAAGATAACAGTGTGGCTTTATATCAAACACCGCCATCTTTAAGAACTGCAGCATTTTATATCAGCTTAGTTCCAATGCATTTGAATGGGCGCAAATCATAACATCTCGCTGTTACAGTGGTCGATGAATTTCCTTTTGTGATAAAGATATGCCGCTAAACTGATTTATTGATGGAACACACTGATTCCCGCCGTTTCGTGTTATTCGGTGAACACTGGTCGATGCATGAAGTGCATATGTATAATGTGTGCTAATTGTGTACAATCACATTTATATACTGTGTAAACACACATAAGCTCTTCCCCCTACTGAATCCCAAGGAATTTATCAAACTGTATAAAGGAAATTTACAAATGTCCACTTCGGCTTCTTTATTGGGTAATGATTGGTTCCACTGCAGCACAGAGTTTGACTGGCCGGAAAGCATCACTTCTGGTCATGAAAGTGTCGAAGTAGCATCTTGTACATCATTTCCGCATTGTTTTAACCGGGCTGATATGATACTTTCTACTAATAACATTTGTATGCCTCTTCCCGTAAAATGGGGAGCTGGTGCAAGTGATATGAATAATTTCGGACGATCAGTATCGTCATTTTATCCGACTGACTTTCGAATGGCGGATACAAAGGTCATTTCACCGTCCCACTCCCTGTTGAATCATGTTCTAAAAGATATGCGTGAAAACAGCTCCAGTGTGCCGAGAACATGTGCCGTTTCCGGGTTACGAAGTAAGTGTTAATAGCTTATACTGTTCAAATTACCCTTTAAATGCGCTAGCAATTCTTTAATATTGATGGTTACTGCCGAATAAAATCAAAAATACCATTCGTTAAATAATATCATGCATTAAATAATATCGTAACCGCTATTCAAATAAAATTCTGAATAGCGGTTACAATATTATTTAATGAATGATATTATTCGTTTCAGTTCGCATTCATTTTGTTCATAATGTATTACTGGATGAGAACACACCCTTAAATTTTCATTTTGCTGTAGCTGTGTATGTGGAATGTTAAAATTTAATGGGGTTTTAGTTTCTTTTCGAATGTACATATCTTTATGTCACAATACTTATTTATGTTATGGGAACGGTGGATTCAACCAAAGAAATCGAAGATGTGTTTTTAGTTTTTAATGTCGAACTATGTGATGCTCAGTTAAAAATTAAAAGACAATCGATAACTTACAAAACCGAAAATTAGATGTGTAAGTTCTGTATGCCGTTTGTTAAGTTACTTATTTAAGTTCTGTATGCCGTTTGTCGCATGTAAAGTTTGTAACTCATTATCTTCGCTAACATATCTCGTGTTCTTGGATGTAGAACATGGAGCATTTACGATCCTTCCTAACACAAAAATGTCCACAATTACGGCCCTGGATGACCTAATCAGCGTTCAATCAGACAATCCGGAAAGAAGTAGCGATAACCACAACACGGCTCAAAAAACTTGTGCAGGTAATAACCAAATAACACAGTTGCACCACAGCGTTTCTTAAGTTTCTGAGCGAGCAATAAATAGGGTGTAAAGGTCACCCATACTGCTTTTCACAGCGTTGTAAGGATTAACAGCGTGACAGCATCCTTACTTAATGTTATGCAAATTCTATCTACAAAACAATAAATAATCATGTTTAAGCATTTTGATGATGAACAATACGTTTATTGCCTTTGCTGTGTTTTATAGATCTTCTAAGGCCTGTTGTGACCTCCACAACATCATGGACACGGAGCCCAATGTTATGGTCGAACAAACCACCGAAGCCGAGGCGTGGAATATCTCGTCGAGCGGTATTTTCTGACGTGCAAAGGCAGCGCCTTGAAGACCGCTTCCAGATTCAAAAGTACATTAGCAAACCTGACAGGAAAAAACTGTCAGAAACACTTGGACTAAAAGATTCCCAGGTTTGGATAAATCCCAGTAGCTGGAATATTTCTTGTTCTGTTGTATGTAATACGGTAATGCATTGGCCTGAAACTTCTACAAAACAACAAGAAGGAAACAGCGTAAACATTTGTTTGACTCATGTCACATCAACATGCGCACGCATATATATGGGCAATGCAATACGGCTAGCTGTAGTGAATAGCGCTATGAATAATTATGATCAAATGTGATTCTTTGTGTTTGCGACACTTCACTCAAATACTACCGGTAGGTAGATATCGCAAAACCCAACTGTTAAACATTGCTTCTGATAGGGAAAAGTGTTTGAAATCTTTATTCTGCGGTATGTGCATTGTTCGTTTCATTCTTGCCGCATTACGGAGGCAAATGATGTGTTTTGTCATCTCAGTGAGCTGTAGTCAGCTAGGTACCGATTTTACTGGAATTGCATAATCTGCTAATACTTAACCATGCTTTTAATATCGAATGAATTACGATACGCTCATGTTGTGATAGGCAAATCAGATCCACATGAATAAAAGGAGTATGTATTAGTGTATTACTTACGTAGTAGATTGCCCTCTTTTGGAAACATTGCAGTAGTGCGGCTAATGACAGAGTCAACAGTCGCTACAACAATATTTGCTAATTCCTATACTGTTTAAAACAGTGTAGTTGCTGGTGCAGATTGTACATCCAGAAGTTGCGAGTTCGTAATTCATCATAGACGCCATCCTGCCACTAATTATAAGGAAAAACTTAGTTGTATGAAATATAAACAACCTTTTTGTCGAACCGCCCGCCCCAAAATGCCTAAAAACAGACAAAAATTTCGCGTCACCAGATTTGGTCTTAGAAAAAGTTCCATCAAAAATTAAAATGAATATATTTCCCGCCAAAACCAAAAACCTATACTTTATGGTAGAAGGTCTTTTATTGGTTATTTAATTGCAGGTGAAAGTTTGGTTTCAGAATCGCCGAATGGTAAGCTAACTTAAGTGTCGTGCAAACCGAAAGGAACACCTAAACGTACATATTTCAAAACATTAACTTACGTATTTGTGTATAACAGAAATGGAGGAACAGCCAGGAAAGGGAAATGCTAACCTGCCGGTACCAAAAGGAAAACGCTAACTGCACGGCTTATGTAGGTAGTAAAATGGGTTTGATTTCAGGAATCGAGCTAGAGATCTCGAAGGAGCAGCTCGAAAATCTTTGAAGAAAGACGATGATCACTTGCAGTGGAACTGAATGTCGGGCTTGGTGCTATGGAGCTTAATTTTCTGGATAGGCTAATTTCAGGCTCCTTGAACGGGCTGACAAACTGACAAGATTAATAGCAAGTTGTACAACTACGTATGTTAAAACTAAAAATAGTTGTATCACAATTCTCAGTCAAAGGTCATCTGAAGAACAGGTCTTCTACATAAACGATCAGTTTTTATGTACCGCAGCATTTTGTTCGTATCTTTAATTTATTGCGCAATGAACACAGAATGCGCCGTTACGCGGCGCACAATGAACGATTCTAGTGACTTTTAAACTAGTGACAAAGATTTGACCCTCCTCATTTTTGGAGTTCTTAATCATGTCGGGAAGTGGAAATGAAGCTACTAGCATCGGGAAAAAGAGATAATAATGCCCAAAGTACATAACGTACCATAGAGTGACATAGCGTAAGAGAGGCCAGTAATCTGCTGGATTTTGTTCTTATACTGCAGTTTTCAGATGATAACGCGTTGTTTTTCACATGGTGCGCCGGGAAAACCTACTTCAGCAAACAGAAATGCTGCGCAGGCTTTTGCCAGATAAGCAAACTACGGTAAAAAAATGCCGATTACTGCTAAAGTTTTCGGAGAACATGGAAACAGAGTCAGAATATTTACAGAATTTTTGCGTTGCGCTAAGGAAGTCACAACAGATCTGCACAGCAAAGGAAGTCTGGTCTTCCCATTTGATCAGATACAGTATAAATTATTTATAAATTATTATTAAACTGGGAACACTGAAATTAATTAACTGAGTTATCATTCTTGCGTTCGAGGATGCTGGTTGCCAGGTAAGTCGACTGCAACTGAAATGAAACGAGGAAACGAAAGCGTCGGCGAATCAAATGAATAAGCATAATAATTTTTAAATAGGTTCCAAAATTTTTGTATGTAATCGAGATTCGTTGCTTTAAAATGGTCAGAAATATAAAACTGCATGCAAGTAACTGGTATAAGCTGGAGTGGACGAAAGTGTGACACTAATGTAATGAAAATCGCCAGTAAATATATATACCGTACACGTCCTTATAATTTCGCATAGAACTTTAACAATTTGCGTCGAATGTTTTGTTTGCATGTGGTAACGTTGTTGCAGTAACTCGTCGGTGCTCGGTGTACAGCCGTACTCGTGGTACATAATAATAATTATTATAATTATTGCATGCAACAACCGTAATTTTATTTGAATCTGCAACGTTTTAGTGCGACGGCAACTCGTCGGCAAGGCATGATATACCGAACTATGTAAATCCAAAGCCTTTGCATGTGTTCAAATCTGATCCTAAAATTAATCATAAATATAATGATTCGCTAAGTCCATATTCGAACTTGTAAGTAATGTGCAGTACGCGCTTTTTGCTTTTACGAATCAGGTAAAACATATCCGACCGACAAAAGAAGTACAGTAATGATGAGCAACGCACTCAGCGAAGTTTTTGATGCTGGCTATCAACTCTTTATACCCTTATCGTTAGGTGCACGATCCTTTTCGTTTACGCGTCCATACTTCACGCGCACACCTATCACCATGATCCAAAGTTGTCGGACTCACTGCGGCCACCCGCATCAAGTAACACCGCTGACAGGGAAACAGTGCGTCAGGTCTTACGATCACTGCTGCGTGTGGCACCGGAATGGATAGGAGCCCAGAAGACCCACGAAGCTGCCACGGTTGGGGACGACCATCTCAGAATCCTTAGTGACCTTTCCAATCAAGAACGCTTTTTGAACTACCTGAGACCGATTGCTATTCCCCGAGTGGCTGGAAGTGCCAATAACGCCAAAGTACAGAAGGTGAGGAGAATGAAATGTTAGGTGTTATCCGGGTGACAGTGTGGCTGGTCAGTAGATTACAGGCTGAGGCCCGAACCAGTGGTAGTCGCTGCATGTCTGTGTTTTGATTGGCTAATTCGCTATACATACGTAAATATTTCCAACATATTTTAGTGTCTTTGGCGATCCGATATAAGTTTTGATATACAGACAAACTGATGTTTACATTTTTTTGCAGTTTTTAATAAACACGATGGAAGGTCTCGGCTACACAATTGAGCAGCACAACTTTATGGCAAATCCACCATCATGGTTTGGAGGACCACGAAACATGACGAACATCTACGCCACTCTCGATCCCAAATCCCCTCGTCGACTGGTTCTAGCATGTCATTTTGACTCCAAATATGATCCCTTCGGCCAGTTTGTCGGTGTCACAGATTCAGCTGTCCCTTGCGCACAGATTATTGATATCGCCACTGTCCTGCAACCCTTTCTGAAACAACGCGACAGGAAACAAGACATGACCTTGCAACTGATGTTCTTCGATGGTGAAGAGGCATTTGGCGAGTGGAGCGCCGCAGATTCTTTGTATGGAGCACGAAAGTTGTCGGAGAAACTGAAAAGCACTCGTAATCGGTTTGTGTCTGAGGATGCTACCATGGATGAGCTGGACAGTATTGATCTGCTGGTGTTGTTGGATCTACTGGGTACGCGGGATGTCACGCTGCGAAACTTTTACTACAACGCCCGTGGACAGTTTGACCGGCTGAGTGCGGCGGAAACTCGTCTGGCTCAGTTTGGATTGATCAAAAAATGGGGAAGGAAGACCGTGTATTTTGATAAGACGCCACTGCCGGCAAAGACGTGGGTGGACGATGATTACCGTCCGTTTGTGGAAAAAGGTGTTAAAGTACTGCACTTGATCCCGACGCCGTTTCCATCGGTTTGGCATAAGAACACGGACAATCTCGCCAGTATTCATTATGATACAATTAATGATTTGAATAAGATCCTCCGGGTATATGTTTGTGAATTTTTGCACTGCAGCTTTGCGACGAAATTTTACTAACTGTTTGGAAAGTTACTGAACGCTGCTAGCCAATGAATGTTTGAAAAAATCAAGGAAGAGACGTTTCGCTGATTTATAAATAAAAAGCAAAAAAACAATTCATAAAAAATTTTAAAGCGGGAGTCCAAAACATTAAATACTAAAAATTACAAGAAAAATGTCTAAAAACTAGTTTCGGAACTGGCCAACACGATAGTTTTTGCCACTTTATGTTGGTCTATCTCTTCGTGTGGGGAAAATGGCAACATAATAAGGAACCGCATCTGTTCAGCAGTTATACTGAATTAATTTATTTCAGTACGGGAAGCCACATTACAGCATCGTCAACAGAGAAATCTACATTAAGGTCACGTTCACCACAATCATAAACAACCTATCAGGCAACCATAAGATCTTGAGCAAAAAAAACCAGACGATAAACTCTGAAATACTGACTCTTTAAATAAAACAATAAAACCATAACAATGTAAGTACAAGTTATCTACACCCCCAACACCCTCCATCTGAGCAGTAGATCGGTGCGACAAAATCAGATCCATCGCATGTGCACTAATCTTCCGTTTCGAATGTATAATCCTCAAACCTGGCCAACTTTTTAATAATCTCCACGGTCGACTTGTCCAGTCCATACGTATTAAACGTAAACTCCTTGTCATCGATACTAAAGGCACCCAGAGGAACCAACACATCCACCACACTCTGGACAATTGTGCGATCACTCAACTGACTCAGGACTACTTGCAACTTATACCGGTCGTATTCCTCATCGGGGGATAGGGATTTTGCCCGGACATCGTTCAACGGCAAGACATCCTGGGATACATCATCATGGGCATCCACCGGACTGATTGGTTTATCATTGATCTGGACATCGCGTAGATCGGGTTCTATCGCGGTAAGATTAGGCTGGGATTGGGATTTCTTGGCGGATGATTTCTGTTTGGCTTTAACCGGTTGCCGGTGGGGAGAGGGCTCGGGGGATGTGTCACTGGGGTCGGAGATACCGGAAATGAAACCATCACTGGTCAGATCAATTAGGTAATTGTCGGGGTTGGTAATGGAAGACCCATCATTGGGCGGACGCTGAGCTGGGGAAAAGCCGGTTGAATCACGCCGAGGCCCTTCAAAACAGAGCAAATAATGCACTTAAGCCACATAGTTAGCTTATTAATTGGTACGATATCGGATATTTCCGTTCTGCATCAAAACACGTTCCAATTTCCATGTAATTAATTAAAATGCACTTAGTTTTTCCGATTTGTGAAAGATAATGTTACAGAAACGGTGATGAAACCAAGAAAACTTTTCAGGTTAACGTGCAAAACAAGATCTGAGAAAGTATCAGCGTTGGCGAAATTTTGGAACAACAATGATTAAAACGACCAGACGCATGATAACTTTTGCATCGACTACTAATTAGCACATCAAACTAGTTTGCTTGACTAATTAAAATGCAATGATCAACACTCCACTGTCTGGAAATTCGTTACCAATAAGGAAACAAATGCGTCAGAAGACAGTATCAAGCCGTCTAGTCAAACACATTTGGAGCTCATTGACAGCAGTTCATAAAATGTTTGTCTGTCGTGATAATAGGATACAGAAAAATGGCCATCGTTCGATATGCACCATAAAAAAAGAGCAGACATGTTCACAGGACTGTAAGAATACCGACACTGATATTCACGAACGATATTACCATAGTTTCATGTTACTGAACGGATATATCTAACGAACAAAAAAATTCCCGATCAATCCGTTAATGATCCGGAAACGAAGCATCAGCAGGACAACAAAACGATGCACTTATTAGCACGCATCAACACATAAGTGCCTCACTGTCCCATTACCACGTCTCACAGTGCAAACAGATCACCCAGTACCACTTACCCGGAGTCAAGGCTAAATCCTCATCAGCCGACGATCCATCATTGGG